>JZKD02S1473121.1:0-10825 GCA_000966675.3 Picea glauca | reverse complement strand
AACTAACAATTAAATGAGAAAAACTAAACAACAATTAGATAAGCAAACTAACAACTATCCATCCACCGAAGCTTGCCAAAGAAACCATGAACTAGAAACTATGTTTTAACTCTGTTTTTTAACTCTATTTCAGCATAAAGAAAATCTAGCTATCATCTAATTATACACAGGGTTAGTAGCTAAGAACTTGCAAGTTCATTTCCTATCAATTAAGAGATCATTGCATATTAACACTAGTCTCCATAATAACCTGCAAAACCGAACTAAAGCAATTAAATTCTGAACAACAACTTATACAGTAAATAAACACAATAAAAACTCATGTACAAGAAATAAACAAAATGACGATTACAATACTCAAATTCACAAGCAAACTAGCTAAATATTCACCGAGACTATTGGTGGGCCCCCCAGCAGGTCGTGGCTACTCTTCAAATATGAATCATGAGCTCAGTTAACACAATTTCAACATTTAGAATAAAAAACGCAGTTTTACACAGTTTTACCAAAACATGTCTAGAATTGGCAAAACAGAGCTTAACTATTCTTCTGAATTCCTCCCTAACTATTTGTCTGACCACCAAGATGGTATTTATAGATTTACAAGCTGAGAGGTCGACCATTGGAAGGGTCGACCTTCTTTAAAAACAACAAATCACATTCAATGCGTCCTAACCATCGGTGGCTTCTAGAAACAAGGCGAACCAATAATCACCCAACATAACAACCCAAATCGAGTTGTCAGAAGCTCAATAGCTGGAGGTCACAAGCATAAGAAAAACCCATGCCTCTGATTCGCCCATCGCTGGCCATCAATATGATAACTACCAAATCGCCCATGGTTTTGGTGCAGGACGGAGTGTCGGATGGAGTACCGAACTGAGTGTCGGATGGAGTACCAGATACAAAAACGAGCTGTGATTTTGCCCTGTGATGCACAAAATGCGAATTAGTTTCCTGAAATCATTAAAACATGTTGAATTACACTCAAAACCATCATAAAACATGAATCATGCATACTGGGTATGAATCATGGCGATTTAACACAAAAACTCTTCAAAACAGGAAAATACATATACACATTTGGTCAAAAAGGATCCAATCAACATTATTAAATTAACCATATCGCGGGCCCAACAACATACTTAAGGGACAAGATGGGGCTCATGGAGATAACTCCCTTAGCTGAAAAGGAAGAGATGGATCCCTAGGTTGGGAGGGAGCACTAATATATGTTATTGATTCATGGGTAGTTCCTTTCCAGTTCAAAAAGTGGTTTGAGATCTTTGACGGACATACATTTTCCAATTCAGAAAATGGTCTAGATCGGACAGTCATTTTCATAATGAAAATGGTCTGATAGATTGTTGATGTACCATAGACATTGATTCCCCTTGTGTCCAATGTGGGGGAATTGTCTAAGACAATCATTCTTCTTGGTAGTCACTCTAAGTAGTGGTCAAGTAGAATGGTTCGCCTCATCGAGCAGTCATTCTTTCGAAGTTCACAGCTTTTAGAAGTTTTGAAGAATGGTCTATTTCGGAGGTTGGTGCAGGACAATCATTTCCTTAGGAAATGGTTCGGACAATCATTCCCTAGGGCAGACTCATTCTCTCCAGGTTGCACTATGATTAGTGCCAGAAGAATGGCCCAGTTAGGTGAATGGTCCAGGTTCAACAATCAGGGACAGACATTCCCTAGGGCAGACTCATTCTCTTTAGGTTGCACTATGATTAGTGTCAAAGGAATGGCTCAGTTAGGTAAATGGTCTAGGCTCAAAAATCAAGGAAAGTTATTCTTCTATGCTTAAGAAGAATAGTCCAGATAGCCCATGATTGATGTTTTAATTTTTGAGGGAAGATACTCTTCCAGATCTCACAGATGTGAGTGGAAGAATGGCCGAGATGACTCAGTTTGTATCATGCTATTATTTATGCAGATTGATATCAGATGATATGATTGTTATAGAGGAGGGAGACTATCCACTTGGATAGTGATGTTAATGCTACCAGTTGAATGGTATGTTTGTGCTCAAGACCATTGAATTTTATACCTCCCTAGCTAGGAGGGAGTGTTAATATTATGGTAGTTGCAAGAGATATTAACCTCCAGTTGTAACCTTTGACAAGACTAGAACATTCCAAGAAGCAAGAAGAAACCCTAAAGCATTGGGCATAACCCTAGAAGACAAGTCGACTAAAGGAAACATTTAATATTGATTTTTTAGCCTCCAGAATGAGAAGTCGACCCCGACAACTATGGAGGAGCAGTATAAACACAGGACGCCATAACTCATTTGTAAGACACAACTCACAAATGAATAAATTCAATAGTGCACACTACAAAAATTTAGTGCACAAGTATGGAGGATAGCTGCAACTGCAGTTACTGCAAACCTGTAATTTCAGTCTTTCTGGGTTGGACTTTTTGATCAGTCTTGGTTATCTTTGCTTGGTGCATTAGCCTTGGTTGGCTATTGATTTTCTACCAAAATTCTTCTCTATCAAGGATAAGGTGCTCGGGGTGGCATTTGTGCCCATGGTTGGGTGTTGGACACAGACCCATTCAGGGGAAAAGGTTATTTTTGGGAAGAAAAGCACGAAGGGAAGAAAGGATTGTTGGAAGGGAAAGCAACATGTGAGAGGGAAGCCTGCGAGGCACGCATTCAAGGGAGACCTAAAGACATTAGGGTTAGGTTTTTTGCAATGTATTCTAATGGTTGATGAGCCAAGAATATATATAAGTAGTACTTAGGAGGTCTGGAGGGGGACCGGGGGGGGAGAGACAGGGAGAGTCCGGAAGTTGTAAGGTTTGTAAGAATTGTACTATTCCATAAGTTGGTGAGCTAGAGAAGCATTGAGCGACTTGATCCCGAGGGTTATATCACATGATAAGGATCCTGGTGCAATTTAGTCAGCCTCACAGGGATTGGGAAGCCTATAGAGATTGTAAGATCCAAGACTGTAAACACGTGCGGCGTGACCTATTGCTGAGAGATCATAAAAAGCTTGAGAGCCATATCTTTGTGGATGTAGCCCAGGAAAGGGTGAACCATGATAACAATTATGTTGTGTGATTGAATGTATGCTTCAATATTATTGTTAAGAATTAAATGTTAGGTGAATGAATGAAGGGATGAGTTAGATCTGATACTCCACATGATGGAATATAATAATTGCTTTAATAAGATGTTAGACTAAATGANAACTAACAATTAAATGAGAAAAACTAAACAACAATTAGATAAGCAAACTAACAACTATCCATCCACCGAAGCTTGCCAAAGAAACCATGAACTAGAAACTATGTTTTAACTCTGTTTTTTAACTCTATTTCAGCATAAAGAAAATCTAGCTATCATCTAATTATACACAGGGTTAGTAGCTAAGAACTTGCAAGTTCATTTCCTATCAATTAAGAGATCATTGCATATTAACACTAGTCTCCATAATAACCTGCAAAACCGAACTAAAGCAATTAAATTCTGAACAACAACTTATACAGTAAATAAACACAATAAAAACTCATGTACAAGAAATAAACAAAATGACGATTACAATACTCAAATTCACAAGCAAACTAGCTAAATATTCACCGAGACTATTGGTGGGCCCCCCAGCAGGTCGTGGCTACTCTTCAAATATGAATCATGAGCTCAGTTAACACAATTTCAACATTTAGAATAAAAAACGCAGTTTTACACAGTTTTACCAAAACATGTCTAGAATTGGCAAAACAGAGCTTAACTATTCTTCTGAATTCCTCCCTAACTATTTGTCTGACCACCAAGATGGTATTTATAGATTTACAAGCTGAGAGGTCGACCATTGGAAGGGTCGACCTTCTTTAAAAACAACAAATCACATTCAATGCGTCCTAACCATCGGTGGCTTCTAGAAACAAGGCGAACCAATAATCACCCAACATAACAACCCAAATCGAGTTGTCAGAAGCTCAATAGCTGGAGGTCACAAGCATAAGAAAAACCCATGCCTCTGATTCGCCCATCGCTGGCCATCAATATGATAACTACCAAATCGCCCATGGTTTTGGTGCAGGACGGAGTGTCGGATGGAGTACCGAACTGAGTGTCGGATGGAGTACCAGATACAAAAACGAGCTGTGATTTTGCCCTGTGATGCACAAAATGCGAATTAGTTTCCTGAAATCATTAAAACATGTTGAATTACACTCAAAACCATCATAAAACATGAATCATGCATACTGGGTATGAATCATGGCGATTTAACACAAAAACTCTTCAAAACAGGAAAATACATATACACATTTGGTCAAAAAGGATCCAATCAACATTATTAAATTAACCATATCGCGGGCCCAACAACATACTTAAGGGACAAGATGGGGCTCATGGAGATAACTCCCTTAGCTGAAAAGGAAGAGATGGATCCCTAGGTTGGGAGGGAGCACTAATATATGTTATTGATTCATGGGTAGTTCCTTTCCAGTTCAAAAAGTGGTTTGAGATCTTTGACGGACATACATTTTCCAATTCAGAAAATGGTCTAGATCGGACAGTCATTTTCATAATGAAAATGGTCTGATAGATTGTTGATGTACCATAGACATTGATTCCCCTTGTGTCCAATGTGGGGGAATTGTCTAAGACAATCATTCTTCTTGGTAGTCACTCTAAGTAGTGGTCAAGTAGAATGGTTCGCCTCATCGAGCAGTCATTCTTTCGAAGTTCACAGCTTTTAGAAGTTTTGAAGAATGGTCTATTTCGGAGGTTGGTGCAGGACAATCATTTCCTTAGGAAATGGTTCGGACAATCATTCCCTAGGGCAGACTCATTCTCTCCAGGTTGCACTATGATTAGTGCCAGAAGAATGGCCCAGTTAGGTGAATGGTCCAGGTTCAACAATCAGGGACAGACATTCCCTAGGGCAGACTCATTCTCTTTAGGTTGCACTATGATTAGTGTCAAAGGAATGGCTCAGTTAGGTAAATGGTCTAGGCTCAAAAATCAAGGAAAGTTATTCTTCTATGCTTAAGAAGAATAGTCCAGATAGCCCATGATTGATGTTTTAATTTTTGAGGGAAGATACTCTTCCAGATCTCACAGATGTGAGTGGAAGAATGGCCGAGATGACTCAGTTTGTATCATGCTATTATTTATGCAGATTGATATCAGATGATATGATTGTTATAGAGGAGGGAGACTATCCACTTGGATAGTGATGTTAATGCTACCAGTTGAATGGTATGTTTGTGCTCAAGACCATTGAATTTTATACCTCCCTAGCTAGGAGGGAGTGTTAATATTATGGTAGTTGCAAGAGATATTAACCTCCAGTTGTAACCTTTGACAAGACTAGAACATTCCAAGAAGCAAGAAGAAACCCTAAAGCATTGGGCATAACCCTAGAAGACAAGTCGACTAAAGGAAACATTTAATATTGATTTTTTAGCCTCCAGAATGAGAAGTCGACCCCGACAACTATGGAGGAGCAGTATAAACACAGGACGCCATAACTCATTTGTAAGACACAACTCACAAATGAATAAATTCAATAGTGCACACTACAAAAATTTAGTGCACAAGTATGGAGGATAGCTGCAACTGCAGTTACTGCAAACCTGTAATTTCAGTCTTTCTGGGTTGGACTTTTTGATCAGTCTTGGTTATCTTTGCTTGGTGCATTAGCCTTGGTTGGCTATTGATTTTCTACCAGAATTCTTCTCTATCAAGGATAAGGTGCTCGGGGTGGCATTTGTGCCCATGGTTGGGTGTTGGACACAGACCCATTCAGGGGAAAAGGCTATTTTTGGGAAGAAAAGCATGAAGGGAAGAAAGGATTGTTGGAAGGGAAAGCAACATGTGAGAGGGAAGCCTGCGAGGCACGCATTCAAGGGAGACCTAAAGACATTAGGGTTAGGTTTTTTGCAATGTATTGTAATGGTTAATGAGCCAAGAATATATATAAGTAGTACTTAGGAGGTCTGGAGGGGGACCGGGGGGGGGAGAGTCAGGGAGAGTCCGGAAGTTGTAAGGTTTGTAAGAATTGTACTATTCCATAAGTTGGTGAGCTAGAGAAGCATTGAGCGACTCGATCCCGAGGGTTATATCACATGATAAGGATCCTGGTGCAATTTAGTCAGCCTCACAGGGATTGGGAAGCCTGTAGAGATTGTAAGATCCAAGACTGTAAACACGTGCGGCGTGACATATTGCTGAGAGATCATAAAAAGCTTGAGAGCCATATCTTTGTGGATGTAGCCCAGGAAAGGGTGAACCATGATAACAATTGTGTTGTGTGATTGAATGTATGCATCAATATTATTGTTAAGAATTAAATGTTAGGTGAATGAATGAAGGGATGAGTTAGATCTGATACTCCACATGCATGAATATAATAATTGATTTAATCAGATGTTAGACTAAATGAATAAGGATCACAAGGTACAACCACATATCTCCACTCATTCCTGGGTTGCAAGCACCTGAGTATTGCAGCCACCCATAGAGCTATCTCAAGTGAGACTGTGCAATACACCCTATGTGTTGCGTTTCCTTCTGGTTTACCAGGGGGGGCGATAGTTTTAGAGGGATTTTGTTGGAAGTTTGTTAAATCTGAACTTAGGTCAATCTGTGACATTAAGGTAAGATCAGAGTAGATAACTGATAAAGTAGAATAACAAGCACCAACAAATTGTTCGGTTGTCGGTTGATTGGAACATGACGGGATTGAGTGAATGAGATATGTTGAAGATGCATCGAAACAATGTCAGATCGGACGAGAAGACGTTAAAAGAATGAGAATCTAAAAGGGGATGTTAAGATCATGGAACCCAACGAAGGTAGAGATAGAGAGTTGGTTTAAAAAAAAGGAGCTAGATTTTGGGTAGAAAGATAACATAAACTCGATGTTAACACCACGCAAACATCTGGACAAGTCCTTATTCAATGACTTACATGAAGTATTTTTTTATGATTTCCCGCATGTATTGCAGGAGTGGATATCAAGGTTGAAAGACAACCATCCTACAAATCAGATTAGACAACTAGAGTGGAATCATGTAGAGATCACGCAGTTACAACAAGTTAACAATAAATTTACGCATGCAATAGATTTCTTCTTAGACAATGTTGTTGCGGGATTTATCACAGAGTTTGCAGTAGATACGACGAAGTCTTATAGTGCAACAAAGCAAGAGTTCTTGAAGGGACCTTGATGTAGGTATATTAGATCATTATATATACTTCTATTAAGATATTACTATATAACAAAGGTGTAATGACAATGGCCTTAGNAACAATGTCAGATCGGACGAGAAGACGTTAAAAGAATGAGAATCTAAAAGGGGATGTTAAGATCATGGAACCCAACGAAGGTAGAGATAGAGAGTTGGTTTAAAAAAAAGGAGCTGGATTTTGGGTAGAAAGATAACAGAAACTCAATGTTAACACCACGCAAACATCTGGACAAGTACTTATTCAACGACTTACATGAAGTATTTTTTTATGATTTCCCGCATGTATTGCAAGAGTGGATATCAAGGTTGAAAGACAACCATCCTACAAATCAGATTAGACAACTAGAGTGGAATCATGTAGAGATCACGCAGTTACAACAAGTTAACAATAAATTTACGCGTGCAATAGATTTCTTCTTAGACAACGTTGTTGCAGGATTTATCACAGAGTTTGCAGTAGATACGACGAAGTCTTATAGCGCAACAAAGCAAGAGTTCTTGAAGGGACCTTGAGGTAGGTATATTAGATCATTATATACTTCTATTAAGATATTACTATATAACAAAGGTGTAATGACAATGGCCTTAGACGACTAAACTTCTTTGCGTGCATGGGGGAAGGGGGGAAGCACTGACAGGAGAGGGAGAAATGGATAAAGGAACGAAAGTGGAGGCCTTGGACCCAATCATGATGGACGAAGACTAGATCAACCAGATCATGGAAATAGTTGGAAGAACGCGTAGTGGAGTACCCTACCAATATAAGATGAACACCAAGAATAGAGCCATAATCGCGAGGGAAGGCTTGGAAAGTGATGAAGAAGATGTAGAGGATCTTCGGGTTGTGGAGAAGATTAAGGAAATCCTGCGCGTGGAATATGAGAGGAAGACGAGAGGTCCAAGAGCAGGAATAGAAGGAAACACTCCTATCCATATCAGTGTCAGTGTGGAACCCATAAACCCATCTGTGACTAATACACCAATAAGAACACCACCATTTAGACAACCGAATTTCAAGAGAAGGAAGACAACATGAAGTACATCTATGCAGGGAACAACAATTGGGGGAGCCAATTCAAGAAGCATTAGTCAAGTATCTACACCGCGTGGAGGTAGTAGTTCAACATTCAGGATGGCAGAACATAATCCCACCATCAGGTTACCGGAATTCAAAGGAGAGGCATCAGAGGACCTTGAGAAACACTTGTTTATTTGTGAAAAGACCTGGGAAGCAAAACAGATCACAAATGAGGACACTAAACTTGCACAGTTAGCTATCATGCTAAGAGATTGCGCATTGGATTGGTACATGAGCTTAGCTACAAACAGTCTGCCTGGGACAACCATAATGATTGGAGATATAAAAAAAAGCTATTGATAAATGAATTCTAGAAGTCTAGCTCAGAGGATCAATACATGAATGAGATGATAGATATTAGACAAAAACCAGGAGAATCTGTGTGGGAGATTGACCAAATATTCAAACGATTGAAGGGAAAGTTAAAGTATGTTATGATAGATATGAAACATAGGAATCTCTTTGTCAATTCATTACTACCACACTTGAAATACCCCTTGCGACAACATAAGTTTCAGACTCATGCAGAGGCTCTGTAGGCAACCCTACAACTGGAAGAGAACCAATATCAGAAGACCGATCCATCCATAGAGGAGCTGAAGGAGGATCTAAAGAACTTAACATTTCAGCTAAACCAAAACAAGGGTAAGGACAAAAGAGAAGTCGTTTGGTGTACCACATGTAGGACAGAAGGACATCATAAGAATGAATTCCCAACATTCGAGCAATACATGGCAGCAGGACTGCCAAACCCTTTGCCAAAAGGAGGATTATGGTGTGAGATCTGTAAGAAACAGGGGCATGATCCATATCACTGTGCAATGATGCAGAAATACCAGAGAATACCTAAGAGTTCATATTGCAACTTTTGCAAGTCAGTAGGCCATGATGACAAGGATTGCAGGACCATGGACCTGATGAGGGAAAGAACATCAGATGCTTATAGGGTGTAGTCAGAAATGATGACTGAGAAAGCTGCACCACAGTTTAACCAAGTACCCGCCCCATATAACACTGCACAACAACAATATAACACTGCATAGCCGCAGTACAATACCGTGCAACCACACTATAATCCCACACAGTATAACTAGATGTCCCAATACAATGCACCACGAGGAGATCAAGCTGGCTACAAAGGTGGAGGAAGAGGAAGATGAGGCTTTGGAAGAGGCAGAGGACCAGTGGTATGCCACAACTGTCAACAACCAGGACTTTATGCAAGAGAGTGTCCACTTCCACCTGCGACTTGTATGTATTGTCGTGCATCAGATCATGAGACAAAAGAATGTCCTACACTATTAGGGAAGATCCAGGAAAAGAGAAATCAAACAATCAGAATGTTCAATGGATTTCGGTGGAAGCAAGGGATGACAGAATAAACATCAACATAGTTATGCGTCGAGGATCTAAGACATGAAACAACGTGGTAAGAAAAGATCCAACACAACACCAATGGGTGAAGAAGAATGTCGAACCGTAGAAGTAGTTTGATGCACAAAATGAAAAGGAGATATTCAAGCAAGCCATAAAAGAATTCTTAAAGCCAGACATTGCATCGACATCAACTGCGCGACATACTCAGGAAGTACTAGCATACGAGATGCCTCCATCGCTGGATCACACTAAAGAATCACAACCCCTAAGACAACTAAGTGTGATTACGGTTTTTTTGCAATCTTGCCTCAAGCTACTAAATGACCCATCATATGTTAAAGTGTTACAAAATATGTTAGAAAGATGTAGCAAAAAGGTAGAAGGAAAGCGAGAACAAAAAACAAATAATCATTTGCATACAAGGAGGAGAACAAGCAGAGAATTATGACTGAAAGCCAACATTGGAGATTTCAACATGGGAGATATTATACTTGACTTAGGATCCGAAGTAAATGTGTTACCCAATAAGACATGGCAATGTATGGGAGAGACCACATTAGGATATTCACCTATTCAACTGAAACTAGCAAATCAACACTGAGTTCTACCAATTGGAATGCTAAAGAGGGTGACAATAGATCTGGATGGAGTGCGCACTAAAGTCCATTTTGAAGTGATAGAGATAGTGGATGGCACAACACCTTGTCCGACAGTGCTTGGATTGGATTTGGCGTTTGACAATCAAGACAAAATCAACTTAAAAATGAGGAAGATGGCATTCGCGTCAAAAGAATATAGAGTCATTGCGCCATTAGATCCATCAGAAGGGGAAAGGTTTGTAGAACCCACTTGTTTAGACATGGAGGAAATTAACCAGTTGTATAGAACAACCACGCGAGAATAAGATTATGTGAATCCAACTACAGATGGGATACTCATTTCGAGAAGTATCACGTCATGTGTGTGAGACTGATCCGGATTATTTTCGGCACTAAATGAGATCAGAGATATAATAAAGAAATGCACCGAGATATTGAAGATATTCAATAATATAACAGAAATGTATCAGAGATGCAACCATAAACACAAATATACAGTAATACACGATTTCTATTAATCAAAGAAATGTACAGAGACTGTAAAAATACAGAG
>JZKD02S1473110.1:0-10825 GCA_000966675.3 Picea glauca | reverse complement strand
GCTTGAGGAGTTTTATCCTTCCATAAGGATTAATATATGGTGTTACCCTACCTCAAGGTTTTTCTCTATTTCTTGTGTTAATGTTATGGTGAATGGTTTATGGTTTATTCTTGGTATTATTGAAGTATATTTGCAGATCTGGGATAGGTATTTAACAAAGTGTGTGCTCAAAAATTGGTTTTAGATTGGGTTCCTTCGAAAAAATTCTAACCATTGGAAGATATATTTCAGGAGCACACATGGCTAGTCAAGAAGGTATCTCCACAAACAAGTCTCCATTGTTTGATGGAAAACACTATCCCTTCTAGAGCATAAGGATGTGAACCTATTTAATGGCTCTTGGTTTTGATATTTTTCAATCTTATGTGACTGGTTATAAGGATGCAACATCTCTACCAATGGATCAATATGGAAAGAATGTTAGTGAAAATAATGAAAAATCCATGAATTCCATCTTGTGCGGTCTATCAAAATTTAAGTTTGTCAAGGTGATGCATTGTGAATCAACAAAACAAATTTGGAACAATATTCAAAATATCTATAAAGGCGATGACAAGGTGAAGAAGGAAAATCTACAAAATCATAGAAGATAGTTTGAGAGCCTGAAAATGAAAGACAGAGAAAAACTTGAAGCCTACCTTCTCTGTGTGAATGAAATTGTCAACACCATCATTGAAGAAATTAAGGATCTTGATTCATTAACAATGGTTGAATTCCATGGGATCCTCATGGAATATGAAATTAGGACATAGAAATAAAATCCATCAAAGAAAGAAGAAGGATTCAAAGGCTCAATGAAGACAAAGAAGAGAGAGTGTGAATCAAGTGACATCTAAGACAATGAATTAGATGCAGAGGAAGAAACTTTTGTGAGAAAACTCAAAAAAGGATATGAAGAATACAAAGGTAAGTTTCCATTTAAATGCTTTAATTGTGGAAAAATAGGACATTTTGATGCTAAGTGTCCATATGCGAAAAAATAAAGTAGTGATGATGAATAATATTATAACATTAAGAAAGAAACAAAACCTCATCAAAAGAGTACACATGAAAAGAAGAAAATCTTCCATGAGAAAAAGAAAAGTCTTTAATCCAAAGAGGAAATTAGAGAAATGAAAGTATATCCAATAGTGAAAGAGATGAAAATATTTTCATGGCCATAGAATAAAATATTGATGAAGGAAAAGAGAAATAAATGACGGATTCATAAGAATAATAAAATTTAAAAGAAGATGGGAAAGTGGATCTTGAAGAAGAACTCGTGTGTTCCTTAAGAGAAACAAAGAATATTAGGAAAAATAATTTGAAACAAAATGTGAAGTTGCAAAAATATGAATAAGAGGATCGTGATTAAAAATCTAGAATGTCACAAATACTTGAATAAATAGAGAAAACTATTATCAACCTAAATATTCAACTAGAATATGAAAAAAGGATAGAAGAGGTTGTAAGAATCTAGAGGAACAAAAACAAAGAAAACTATGAAGAGATAGAATATGAAATTGTTTCCTTAAGAATGGAACTAGATAAAACAACTATTAAGTTGAATAGAAGTTTGAAGTTTGAAAAGAGTATTGGAAATATTGATTAATTGGGTTGGTTTTCATTAGTGTCAACCCCTGAAACAAGTTTGGTAGAAAATTCTGGTATCCCTAAAGAGTATGGTTAAAGGACTTCAATTTGATTGATGTATAATGGTATGAAGATTAATATATCTGTATGTAAGAATATTCTAGATGGAAAGTACATGTCATTTCATTTTCAGTGATATGTGGTACGCCACATAACTCCTCATTGTGAGAGAGTTATAGCCTTGTGAAGTTGGAGAACCCTGATGAGTTATCTAGAAGTTCAAAGAAGTCAAAATTATTCTAGAAGCTCCTAGAAGAAGTTGACTAGTCAAGTGAGTGAAACTAGGATTTAATCATGGGTTAAGTTGTTGCAATAAGAAAATAATTCAAAATAAATTAGTTGCAACTAGAAGTGGAAAATTTACTATTTCACTACAACAGAACAGGAAATTAGCACCTAAAATAGTGTTGAAATTTAGTGTATTTTACTCCATGAATCAGACACCTTTTCTGGCGCAAAACTGGGCACAAAAAGGACTTTTTATAATCATGCCAAATTTAGCGGTGGAATAAGCATGAGATTTAGCGCCAGGAACAACGTCGAAAAAAAATGCTAGGAATAACACCAAGATTAGCACCAGGAATAGCGCCAGGTTTATCACCAGGAATAGCACCAGAATTAGCACCGAGTTTAGCACCAGGAATAGTGCCATAATTAGCGCCAGTTTTAGTGCCAAGTGTTGCTTCCAGTTTTTCTTTTGGTATGCCTTCCAATTTTTCTTCCATTTTTGTGTCTGGTTTGGCTTCCCATTTTACATCAAGTTTTGATTCTGATATGGATTCGAATTTTTATTCCAGTTTGGTGCCAAGAATAGCACCAGGTGTTGCTTCCAGGTTTTCTTCTAATATGCCTTACAATTTTGCTTCCATTTTGGCTTCCAGTTTTTCTTCTAATATGGCTTCCAATATTTCTTCTAGTTTGGCTTCCAGTTTTACATCTAGTTTTTCTTCTAGTTTTTCATCTCGTTTTTCTTCTGGTTTGGTTTCACGTTTTGCTTCCATTTTTTCTTCCAATTTGAATTCCATTGATTCTTCCTTTTGTTCTTCCAAAAATGATTATTGTTTTGCTTACAATTATTAATTTAATATGTTTTATTTCAATTTAATTAGTTAAATATATCATGTCTCTTAAATAACTTATATGATTATACAATAAGTCATATAAATTATGATACGTAAATTATATACCTAATTTCCCTTGATTAAATTATCGACCGCGGTAAGTAAACTTCGAGTTGTAACACAATATGAGTCAAGATAGAACATGAGATAATTGTTTATGTATTCTTACCACTATGTTCTATGACTAAAGCCTAGTACCAGAATGAGGTCTGGAAAGTGAATTGAACAAGAAAAAGAGTAATATATCCTAAGGATCCACACTGTGCTTCAATTTGCAATTCTATTTTCAAAATATGATACAAATACTACAAGTAGACTAAGATTTGTTTGAAAAGTAAAATGCAAATTTATTCCAAAATTAAAAAGTAAAAATATGGAGCTGTTATAATGATTCAAAATTATAAGCCATCTATGACTATGGAACTAAAATAAACTATCTTTTCTCAAAAGCAATTAGCTCTGTTTTAGAATAGATTTTTAAGACTCAGTTAAGAAATCAAAATTAATTCTACATTAAAGAAAATAAAAAAATTATCTAGCTTAGACATTAATCTATGACAAAAAATACTCTCCTAATCTATTTAAGTCTACCTAATTCAAATTTAGGTGCTTATTATCTTTTATCGTATGCGTTGGCGAATAATGTCACAATGGCACCTAAGTGTAATGGATAATTCAAATGGAATAAAATCGATATTTCTTCTACACATAGATGCAAAGTAGAAACAAAAAAATTCACTGAAAAACTTCACCATTGAAGAAATGTCAATACACTGGAAAACATGCTCTTTAAAATAATTTATATCTATACAATAATTACTCAAAAGGAATTTAGAGTTGGAAATTATGATGTCACACTTGAACTTGAAATGTTTCAATAGAGATAGGATGGTTTACATACTCCGACAGGGGTTAGCTTAGGTGATTCTATGATATTCACAATAACAGTTTAAATGCATTATGGACAACCTTTTAATTAATATGAACAATTTGAGTAATCAAACTACAAAAGGGATATACATACTTTAAACACAACCTAAGTAATAAAATGAGGGTATATATATTTGCAACAAATTTAAGTGATCAAAGAAAGATATATATATAACTGAAACACAGTTTAAGTGATTAGTCTACAAAAGATAAAAATATATAAATATGAATATACAATCAAACACACACACTATTGGTGGGCCCCACGAGTAGTTTTTGTAATCTATCTCACAAGACAGTCACATATGTCAACACATTGAATTGAGTAGTCAGTATTACAACCAAGAATTCATAACAATGACGAGTTTTAACAAAGTACAACAATCTTCTCACTTCTCATCATTTTTAGTGGCCTCATATATATAGAGTTTCCTTATAGCTGAGAGGTCGACAACTAAAAGGGTCAACACTCTTCTAAATTTTTTTTCTAACCCTCATCAATGAGATGAAAAAAAACAACATATTCATTAACATCTATCGCCTCAAATATAGGGGTGAATTCAACTGCTCAAACAAAATCATGATAGGACCCATAGAAAGAGGGTCCTAATAGATAAAAAACCCACGTTATGTATTTCCAGAGAAGGCCCATAGATATGAAAACCAACTACCTCATTACACTCTGAGTTCCATATTAAGTGTCATATGAAGGTCCATATCTTCCTGATATGTAAATTCGAGTTGTCGGATGAAGAACCGGATTACAACTTTGACCTGTTTATCATAAGAAAAAGATGTCAAATGATTACCCCCAATTAATTAAATTCAAACTTAACATTAAATATATTAAAACCATCAAAATAAATGCAAGACTTATCTCATTTGTATCTGACGTAGGCGCGCCACCCAGGGCACGTCCACTCACATGACCTTCTCTTCTTACTCGGCCCGAAGAACTGAAAATATCTTCTAATTCCCTATAGGGAATTTTCCACACCCACAACAACTCTCCAACTGACCTCACTTAACGATCGGGAAATCAACACTGCCCTCTTTTCTTTGTGATCGAGGTTCCCTTTATCGTGATCTTGACACCAGTGATATTCTGGTAATTTGGATCACCGATCCCCGATCTCTGATGCACTCCTTTGTTTCCTTAGCCCCACCTGTCTAAGCCTTCAGTCCACACGACCACTCTCTATAAGAGCTCAGCCTTATATCCCTTATGTCGGGGTTTCTGACTTCAACTTCTCGATGCTCCTAAAATTCCCATTATCCCCCCCTAGGCTAAGCTCCTGGGTCCATGTGACCTCTCCTTATATGATCGTAGTCATATCCCTCATTGGAGTTTCAGAATTTCCGATGTCAAAATACAATTGTCCCCAGGACTTGCGATTCCCCGAATCCCGATGCGCCTTTTTCACAATAGCCCTCCTGGCTATAGGCCTTGGCCCATATGACCATCAACCCGTGACCACGGTCTTATATTTGTCGGGGCTACGGGGTTTCAAATGCTGCAAAACACTTACCCGTGGGGTTCCCGATTCTCCGCTAGGCTGACAGTTGGCTTCCACTACGGTGCCTCCCTCCTTTCTGATGTGCTGACAGTTGGCTGCACGATTACTCCTTCCCCGTCGTTGGGGTTTCATGGTTCACAAAACCAAAGTGCATAAACACTTTTTCACCGGGATCCCCGATATCCCGATGGCCCCAAACACCGATGAATGACTTCTGGTCGAGACCTTCCCTGATGACGCCGATTTCTTCCACGCGTCCTCTCTGATGAACGGTCCCAATTTCTCCAGGGTTTCAAGACTTGTAATGTCTCAACTCCTTGTCTTCAGGAACTCCGATTCCCCGATTTCCCGACTCTCCCCAGATTCCTGACACCTATCCTGCCAAACGGACGATTCAGATTATGCCGGGTTTTTCACTATGAACTTTGTCGACCTTCTGTCTATGGAACTTATGACTTCCCGAGCTCTTGACGCCTCGATCTTCACCACGTGTCCAACTGTCAGACGGCTCCAATCTTCTCGGGACTTCAGGGTTTCAAGTGTCGAAAAATATTCGACCACGGGATTTCTGATCCTTCGAATTCCGATGGTAACCCTTGTGCAACTTATGTAAGATCCAAAGGCTAACGGGTAACTGATCCACGATCCGACGGCTCATGACTCCTAGAGCTTAAACTCCCAACACGACCATAACCTCTTTGCTTCTTTGGTAGATCCAATCGGCTGATGGGTTTTGTCAATCTCCTCTGCAAGATCCTAATCGTCCACCTTCCTCTTGGATATCTTCTATGAGTGAACCCAGTATTTCTCTATGAAATACTAGTCCTTATTTCACGTAACTTTGAAAAACCTATTCAATCACTCTATGCACAGACTCTCTGTGCTTCTTCTCGACGGATCTGAAAGCCTTATCCCTCCTGATCTTTCTCACCCTTCTGGGTCTCCACGAAAAATCTTGCACGCACTCCTTGCGGCAATTTCTTGAACACTTCTAAGTGTTGAGTTCTTTCTACTCTACTTACACCTACAACAACAGTCCTCCAATACTTCGCTCAGTTTCACATATGAGACTCTCCTTAGCCTACACACTCCTTGCACGGATAGTGTTACTCAATCTCACTTCTGAGAACAAGAGTTAAACTATCTGAGCCTTTTGTCAACGCACTCCTTGCAGACGACGTCAACTGCACTCCTTGGAGGAATCCTTACTCAGATAAAGAAACAATTTAAACTCGTTCTTTCTACCTCCTCTCATATTTCAATCTCAACACATGAAATCATATATACAACATAATAGAAAATTCATGACAGGAAGTAAATACTCATGAACATATCATTCAACACACATACACAGAGAACAAACACAACTCTATGAATTTGAATTAAACTCTTCTATTAATCCAAATGACTGTACATGGGTGTTCTTCTACATAGTTCTCTGCTTCTCTTCTCTATTCTCTTGATTCTTCTAATTCTTCCTTCTACCCTGTTACAATGCACAATGAGGGTGTCTATATCCGTTCTCCCTCTTTCTTCTAGAACTGTCTAATCTAATATTCAATTCTACCTACTTACATTTACTACTATAAATGCCTCTTTCTACTTCAGACGAGAGCGGGGCGCTCAAGGTATGATTACATTATACCAAGGCACCTTAATTAAATGATCTCATTTATGCTTGGTGCATCAACTTCAAGGGAAATTTCAAAAATTTGTTTTGGCGTGTGCCCAACTATCCTTTGTCTTCTACGCTATCTTGCTTGTCTCGAGAGATGATCCTGCATCAGTATCCCATAGAAAAATGATCAAAGGAACCTGATAAAAATTCTAAAAAGGATGATAGAGATACAAAATGCATGATTTTCATATGAAAAAGGAGGATTCAAGCGAGGAAAAAGTAGGCAAAGAGTGGGGTCATCATCTCCCCCACTCTTGAGTTTTTACAGGTCCCTATGCAAAGAAAAATGGGATTACCAAAATGTAATTACACCCCTAAGGTAGTGACCTGAACTTGAAGGAGGATATGAATTAGTCTTTAGGTTCATTTTCCTTACATTCTCAATATTTTTGTTTGGATTTCTTCTGATGATTCAATTTCATTCATAAGGTGTGGTTGGAGTTAGTCATATCATCAACTAGATGCTGCAGATAATTAACATTGGACTGCAAAACAACATTATCATGTTGAAGATGACGATCCAATGTTTCATATCTTGAATTTGTTGGGTTAATTGAGCATTCTCTTGTTGTAATTTTTCAATAGTCAAAGGCTGAGAAAATTTCAAGGTAGAGGATGGAAAGGGATCAATGGGTGATGTGGATGACATGTCACACTTTTTGGAAGGTATACGAGTTTTAGGGGAATTTTTGACAGTGGATTCTTGAAGAATATTAGGCATAATAGGTTCATAATCAATCTTCACAACAAACTTAGAATATCTTGTAGAAATATTTTTAAGCTTCTTATGAGGATTCTTGTGATCAAAGGGTGATGAAGACACATGGATGGTATCATAGGTATTAGGATACCTCTTACCAAATTTATGATGCAGGAGCATCGCTCCAAGCCAACTACGCGCCATCCAGCTAGAACATCAAAGGGCACATTCAATGGAAGGAGAGAGGTTCAACCCTCTCGTTTTTCAAATTTTGAAATTGTATTAAATGTTTTAAGGATGGTAGAGCCAAAATCCATGCATGTGCGTAGGATTTAGATAAATTTTTCCTTAAATGTTTGTAAGGCTGAGATCTAGATCTGATTCGGACTAGACAACCATTCAATGTAATTGAATGTAAATTAATGAGAGTTGGTGAGGATGGAGGGAAGCACTCGAGGAGCCCCCTTTTGTAAAAAGATATTCTTTTGTTTTTTTAGTTTAGGCAAAGAAGAACATAAAAGAATATGGAGAAGAGAGGAAGCCGTGACTCTGTTGTAGTCTAAGCTCACATTGTAAAGAGGCATTTCATATTAATACAATCATAACAATTTTTCCTGCATGTTGTTGTTCATGTGTTTGTAAGTTCATGAATGAATGTTTTTATGTGTTGATGATATGTTGTAGATGTATGTTAGATGTGCATTTGAAGGGATAGATATATTTTCCTATCCGAGAGTTCTTTGATTTCAAGTTTGGATTCTTTGTGGTTTCATGCAAGAGTGCATGACAAAGTACTGTGGTCTCTGAAAACTAGTGTAGGAGTGCACTTCTGAATTCTACGGAATTTCATACAAAGACGTGCCAAGAGGGCGCACTAGCTAAAATCATTGACTCAAGGAGGAAGCCTCAAGGTTTTTGAACACCTTGAAGGAGAAACTGTGTAGAGGAGAGCATAGAGAGGAGAAGCAGAATTGTTGAGAATTATGTAAAGGCTCTGCTAGGAGGACATTGAGAAGATGCACAGGATGCATTGAGGAGAACTCTATTTCGAGTTTGGTGAGAAGATAGAGTCACTGAGCATTCTGGAGAAATCCACCAGGTGTGCATTGAGAAAATGCATAGAGTGAACAGAAGAATTCTATTTTGAGTTCAGAGAGAAAACAAAATCACTAAGGATTTTGTGGAAGCTCTTTCAGGAGGGCATTGAGTAGTTGCATAGAGTGCACAGAAGGACTCTTTTCAAGTTATGTTGGGAAGAGAAGTGTCAAGGAGAGACACTCACAGAGTTACTGAATACTCTGTTAAGCTCAGCAAGGAGGGCTTGAGAAGAAGGTCGTCGGGAGGACTCCAGATTTCCCTTTGAGGACATAGAAGGGCGAGTCCCCTAAAGGCTCGGGTAAATAAAGCTCAGGAAGGATAGTGCCTTAGTGCACCAATTAACAATAGAGTGAGAAGGAGGTCGAGAAACCCTTCGAGGTTTCACAATCGACAAATCTCAGGAGGGATAGTGTTCCTAGAATGCATGCGATATCCAAAGGAATTGAGCTCGCAGAGGAAGCAAAGGTCGAGGCCTTTGAAACTTCAGAAAATATCCCAAGGAGAGGGAGGAAGTTCTCAAGCTCAGGAGGGAGCACAACTGCCATTAGGTCAGCTGGAGATACGAGATATGGACCATCAAGTTTCACATCCAGACAACAGGAGGAGAGAGCGCATAATACTAGATTTGTGTCGTCAAATCTAGCGTCGATATCCGACAACCGTTGGATCGAGCTAAGACGCACAGAGTTTAATCTCTAGAAGCTGCACAAAAGAGAAGAAACATACAGTGGATACGCTTCATGGAGAAGTGTGAAATCTCGTAGGTCGTTAGATCTTGCAAATCTGTGAGAAAGTTAAGATTGAGATCTTTTAGCATTCAGGAGCTCAGGAGGAGTAGTGACCATTGGATGAGAAGCAATAGGAGATGTTGATCCCCCTTTGGAGTGGAATTTTGACATTTCGATATTTCGGGGTTCGACATTTTGGTAATTTCGATGACAAGGAGCTAGGGAAGTTAGTGCTGAAAACCATGAAGTCGCAAAACGTGACGTGTCTTTGGAGTAGGGATATGGTCACGAAGGAATCAGTCACATGGACCGAGATTTGGTCAGGGGTTAATCGTTGTTGAGCCCATTTCGAAATTTCGACATTTCGGGGTTTGGAAAGTAGAGGAGGTTGCACCCCATAATTGCAATCGCCAAAATCGTGAAATCACCCCAGCCATTGGATCTGGAGCGTCGTGGCCCAAGAGCCATTGGATCAAGGATACATGCGCAGGATTTAGTCCCTAGGAGGTGCATGGAAGATCAGATCGTGACCGTCAGATATCACGTAAAGGACCGATAGCCATCAGATCTGGAAGGAGGAGAATGAGGTTTAACCCTCGTAAAATCAAAGGAGAGGACTCGACGAAATCTCGAAAGCATCGTGACCATCCACAGGAGGACACGTGGAAAGCGGTCAAGGTTTCAGGAAAAGGCCTGAAATATTTCGAGTCATCGATCCAGTTGGATCGTGATTGTCGGTTCAAGAAGAATCTGGACCGTTGATCTCTCAAGACAGATATTTTGGAATTTCGATATCCGGGAGTTCGAAGGACCTAGAATCGTCTGCAGTCGGAATCGTGAAATCACGAATTACGAAATCCTGAAAAGTGGACTGTGGTCACATGTAGATTTCAACATTTCAGCAACCAGGAGTTCAAGAGTGAAGGAGTTGTGAGACAAGGCATCCTGACTCATGATATCATGAAAACCCGAAAGCATTCAGAGGAATAGCACCAATTCATAGGACCGAGTGACATGGAGAAGTTTTAAGGGAGGAGTGTTATAACCCTAAAATGCACCATATAGGTTTACCTGGCATCAGGCCAACTCATGCCTCTTCCTAGCCAAAGCCATGCTGAGTATTTCCTCAAAAAACCACTTAAAACAAACAACCCGCGCCCTAACTTCTCATTGGGCGCGGGAAACTGCTTGCTGTCCTCTTACTGCACGCGGGTATCCGCGGGCTAGCCCAAAACAGCCCGCGAGTACCTAACAATGCAAAAAATCAGGGAAGTTTCCGTCGAGACTCGAGGCTTTTTGTCAGTTAAACTGAAACTCTCTGCCATGCATGGCTGAGAGTTCGACTAAAACCCTAGCTCTTCCTAGCCTATAAAAGGAGGGGTAGGGGTACTAATCAAAGGAGGAAAAATTATAGTAAAGGA
>JZKD02S1473099.1:0-10825 GCA_000966675.3 Picea glauca | reverse complement strand
AAGAAAATTTGTACTCTTGATAGTTTGGAAGTCTTGAAACTCTCAAACAAATAAGCATGTAAAATTTAAATCCAAACTTGAACAATTCAATCTCTTAAAATTCACATTTACCAATGCCTTTAAATTTATTTATTTAGAAAAAAAAACTGATGTCCTTGAAATCAAGAATTTGTGATCAAAATTAGAATTTGTGATCAAAATTAGTTTATAGCTTTACATCCATTGATATCAGTTCAAGTGTGTAACATTAGACTGCTATTTGAAATCAAAATAGTTTGAAATTTGAGATGCCTTTCACATGTTCAAATATCAGTTCCACAGATCTTGAGTTCAAGACCAAGCATCGAGATTTGTTGTAGATTGACTTTAAGTATATCGAAAATGTTCTCTGTAAGGCTCCAAGAGTTGCTGAAGGCTGTCATGAGGAACATGGTAATTACCAGATTGTTCATGGAGAACATTTCTCAACATAGTCCAAATGATCAAATATCTCAGTGAATTGTCATCTATCTTTTGAAGATGAAATTGTCAAGTTCTAACATCTCTCGGTTCTGTCCTAGATCTGTGTTCTAAATTCATGTTGTTTTCCAATGTAAAGATGCTAAAAGGAATAAAAAATTACCTTGTAATAATAGGAAATGTAAAAAAAAATTCTCCAGAAAGAGGCTGGATGTTTTCTTTCCTTAGAAATCTGTTATTTATGCATACAATTATATTTGACATGTAATATTAGTATTAAGTACTGTTAAAATTTTATATTTAATTGTTTTGATTGCACAAGTTTTTTTTTTTTTGAAAAAGAAATATCCAAAATGAAATGATCTAGTTAGTTGTAGCTTGTTGTAGTTTGTAGATAATTTTAAAACTCAGTTTTGTTTGGATTTTAATGATTAATAACTTAAATTGACCTAATAGTTAAGAACATGTGTTTTTTCGATGATTCATTTGCTACTTGTCACACATCTAACTCTAGGAAATGAGAATCCCAAAAGTCATGATCACAATCACCGAATATTTGTAGTTTTAATTATTATTTCAAATTTAACTAAACAAAAAAATTTAAAAATTTAGTATATATTTAATTTTTATTTCAATTATTATTTCAAAATTATTGTAAGAGGCATTCGAGATAATCCATAAGTTTTTTTTGGAGGTTGGAATTATGACAATTCCACCTTTTCCCAAAAATCAGCAAAGCTAAAAAACGGTTGTTTCCTACACACAAAAAGATGTGATCATTAATTTAAAAATAATAATCTAGATGATTTGTGTATGAGATGGACAACATGAAACAATTAAAATATGAAAAACTATTTGAGAGTCTTATTTGTTTTAATGGAAGTCTGTTATTGTTGACCAAAAATATGCACGGAAATGTCCCATTCTTGTCACACATCTAGCTCTAGGAAATGAGAATCCCAAAGGCCATGATCACAATCACGGAATATTTGTAGTTTTAATTATTATTTCAAATTTAACATAAACAAAAAAATTTAAAAATTTAGTCTATATTTAATTTTTATTTCAATTATTATTTCAAAATTAATGTTTATAGCTTATAATATGTTTTTTTTGTTAATTATATAGAAATTGGCTTTTACTTATTTTATGCAAGTATTTTGCCTTGTGAATTGTTTACATAAAATTAATTATTATTTCAAAATTAATGTTTATAATTTAGAATATGGTTTTTGTTAATTATATAGAAATCAATTTTTACTTGTATTTATGCAAGTATTTTTCCTTGTGAATTATTTACATAAATTTAAAATCAATTTAGATTGTTTTCCTTAATTCAATTTCTCCTAATTTAAAATACATAATTTATAAATGAATATATAAAAATACAATTTTATAATTAATGTAAATTTTTTTATATTTATATTATAATAATATTTTTTTATAAATTAATATATAAAAATACAATTTTATAATTATATAAAAATATTTATATTTATATTATAATATTATTTTTATATAAACAATATGTTACATAGTGCATTATAGGAACCAATCACTCCATTGAAATGTCAACTAGAAAAATCAACAAAAGTCTAAAAAAAAAAGGACAAATCCACATCAGCCAACATTAACTTAGATGATGAGACACTGCCTTCAAAAATTATTTTAACATGTATTGTTTTTAAGTATTACTATGCTCTTAGTTTAAAAAAATTTAAGCATATCAATCATAAAAAAACGAAACTCTGACACAAAAAGATGAATAGATTAGGGATCCCCTGCCCCTCTCAAAGTTGGAGGATTCATGAAAGAGATGAATCCATTATAACATTATATATATATTTTTTATAATTAAATAAAACCACATATTTTGACTCAATTCACTTTAACAATTTTGATCTTGAAAAAGAATTTATTAAAAAAAATTAACAAATTAGAAGATGATTGATTCATCTTTGTAACTTTCAACAACAAATGAATCCACATTATATGTTTTTTTAATGATTAAATAAAGTCTGACTCAATTCATTTTAACCATTTTGATCTTTAAAAAAAGAATTTATTGAAAAAAAATAACAAATTAGAAGAAGATGATTGATTCCAATCTTTGTAACTTTCAATAAACAAAGTAATAAACAAAGTAAGAAAAGTTCAAATTGCACAATTTTTTTTATATTTAATAAAATATATATTTAATGGTAATTATTACACTTAATTTATTATCTTGAAATATCTTCATAAATATGATGGGAAACAATGTTTTGATAATAATTCAAAATTGCTACTAAAATCTAACCTAAATCGAGCTAGGGGCGAGATGAGATTAGTGTACCGTTTTATTGAGCCCAATCTCATATTTATGAGTCTATAAATAAGCAAGTCATTATTTCAAAATTCAAAACGTCTTCCATCGTTAGCTCAGCTCGTCTGATCACGTCACGACTGTCCATTCATTTTATTTGATCTTCGACATGGAAGACGAATCGCGAAGATCAGGAGAACGACGCAGATCGAGATCGAGAACGCCTACGAACACTTCTCCTCCCGATCCTATTACTGTCACTCACAATGAGTTAAGAGATGGGAATGATCGTGATCGGCCGACTACGGAAGAATCTCTACGAATTCAGAGTAGAGAATCTGATAATTATCAGATACCAGAAGCACCTGAATACCGAGGAGTGGGCTTTCGTGTCTACAGGAGAAGATGGCTGCGAGACAGAGTCGCACCTGCGGAGCATCCGCAGTTGCGGGACAGAGACGCACCTGATGAGCAGTTGCGAGACAGAGTCTTTCCTGTTTACGTGAGAAGGCACTTACGAGACACAGCCTCTGCTGTGGAGCAGTTGCGTCCCATAACCATTTCAGAGGAACATATCAATGATAATAATAGTATCACTTCAGGTTGCCCAATTTGCCGTATCAATTTTGAATTGGGGGAGGAAGATGCTTCTCAAACGCATTGCGGGCATATCTACCATACCGTTTGCATTTCCACATGGCTGCAATTTGGGAATACCTGTCCGGCCTGCCGCCGCCGATAGATAATTCGACTCTAATTCCTTATTATATGAATCATTTTGTTTTGTATACAAGTCTAGATTTATTTTATCTCTTGATCTATTATGTTAGATCAGGTTATTATGTTAGATCAGGTTAGGAGAGGTATTAAATTGAAAATTTTGAGTATAAAATTTGAAAAAATGTTTGTAATTCTAAAGATTTAATGTTTTTATATTCATGATAAATCCTGAGTTAAAATGGATTTAAATTGGTTCTTTATATATATTTGTTGTTTATGTCACCTATAAATTCCATGTTAAATATGAAAGGAATTTCATATCTTCTTCATACTTAACCCACTTTCAAATATTTAAATCATGATTGTTTTCTCACTTTTAATTGTTTTATATATATATATATATATATATATATATATATATATATATATGAGTGTTAACTCTATATTAAGCATTTAAGGATATACATCTCCCTTATATGTATAAGTAGAAAGCACCTATGTAGCATATAATAATTTTTTTACTTTCAATTACTCTTTATATGTTTTTATATAATAATAATAATAATAATAATATATTTCTAAGGTCACGACCAAGCCACATCAAATTGGTGTAAGAGACCCCCTTGTTTGTGGGACAAGGGACCCCCTTCTGTCCAAATATTTGACTGGTAAAGTCTACGGAGATATGCATACCCTACCCCCCTCTGGATTTGAACTTGTGATCTCTTAAAGTGAATATACATTTATTAAGATAAATGTTACACAATGTAAATATTTATTAACATATATTAAAATAAGTGGACATAGAAATATTTTATTGATGGTAGATATTGAAATTGTTTTTTTCTTATTAATTTTTCTAAATGCCACTTGTAAGTCAACATGGTAGAAATTAAACATCTCTTTTATTTTCGGAAGTAGAAAACATCTATTAACTAAATCATTTTTTTTTTTATGGATATTGAAATATTTTATTTATGGTGGACATTGAAATATTTATTTGTTATTTTTTTTTTTTTTTAAAGCATGTGTCAACTCCATGTTGAGAGCTTTCATTAAATTATTTTACTTAAAATGGACATTGAAACATTTTATTTATAGCCCACATTGACACATTTTTTGTTATATTTTTTTAGATGACACTTCTCAACTCCATGTTAAGTATAGAAAGAATTACACATCTCCTTCATATTGAGTTGTAGAAAACATCTTTCTAGGCATTAATTGTTGTGTTGGTGTATAATTTTATCATAATTTTGGTTTAATTCAATCAATTCTTTAAACTTTAAAATTTATTTTATTATTCAAATTTAAGGAGAAAATGTGGTGTGATAAAAAGTTAGATGTAATCAACCCTAATCTAAAAGATCAAAATTAAAGTATTATAAGGATGTAATCAACCCTAATCTAAAAGATCAAAATTAATTATTTAGAATTTAGAATATGGTTTTTAGTTTCCAAAATTCATTTTAACAAATTATAGTTTGCATTGCTTCTTGATTTAATATAAGCATTTAGTGATTTGACAAGTATTATTTTTAAATCCTTATGAAAATGAAAAATAATTCTTATTGTTTTTAATTATAACTAATAATTGTAAGAATTATTTTGATTTTTTATTTAAAGAAATAAATAATTTTTTAAATTCTACTTAAAATAATAATTTATTAATATTATAAATATTATAAAAAAATTTAAAGAATTTTAATAAAAAAATATTTGTTATAAAACAACTCCAATATTCACTTAAGGGATTCATAACATTTTAACTTGTTATGACCTCTTGGCGGTAAACCCACAATATGGAGAATATTAAATTTAAATTATGCTTAGCTTTGAGTCAAGTTGCTCCAAAATTTATGCACAGACCCACAATATGGGGAATATTAAATTTAAATTATGCTTAGCTCTGAGTCAAGTTGCTCCAAAACTAATGCAAGGGTCCCAAATTCACCCTAAACAAAGTTTTGAAATCTCTATTTGGCACTAGAACTTTAGTGCTCAAAATCAAACCCTTGTTTCAATAAAACCTTGGACCATAACCATAATTGTTGATCATCATTGGATGGATGATCCAAATTGTGTCTCAAATTGTACTAGTCGAAGTTAATAAGAGAGACTCTACGATTTGGTTTTGATAGACAGTGGATCTCACTCCTAAGCGAGTCCTTGATATAATCATATATGATCTCTATATGCTTTGACCTATTATAGACCACGAGGTTCTCTGATGACTTCATGCAACTCTAGTTGTCACACCAAATGTAGGTCGCCTCCAGTCCGAGACCAAATAACCTAGACAACAGTTCTCGAAGCCACATTGTTGTTGCACATGTTGCCACATATTCAGCCTCATCCATACTGAGTGGTGCACATGATTGATTCATGTTTCTCCAAGAAACCATACTAGAGCCTAGACTAAAGAAATATGTCGAAGTACTCTTCCTATCAGGAATATTGTCGTCCCAATATGAATTTGAATATCCATATAACCCGAACTCATGGTCTCTCACATACCTAAGGCCATAATCCAATGTACCCTTAAAGTACCTCATCACATGTAAACTCTAGAACATTACTAATTAATTACACTACTTAGAAAGTGTGGTCTCTTCTTTAGATCACTTCCCATGTGTGAGACATAAAAAACATGTGTGGCTATTTTTGTGTCTTTCAAGTGTCTTTTTATTGTAATATTAAGTTGATCGAAAGAGACACATCTCTTTGAAAATTAAATTTAATTTTCTTTCTTATAAATAGTTGGAGAATACCTCCCATAACTACCCAAATATTAATTTGGTTATAATCCATCCACACAGTATTTGACTTTGTTAAATTGTTCCTCCATAATTCATCTGATTCTTTGCATAAATATAGGTATAAGTAAATATGCAAGTACATTCTTCATATTTAGGTAATTAGACATTTTCACTAGAAATTATTGTCCACCATAATTTATGGAATTCTTTCTATAATTTAGGTAGGAGTAAAAAGTAAATATGTTGTACATATATATTGTAACAACCCCATAAATTTAACACTCCCAACACTTTACTCTACTCTCATTTTCATGGGCCCTCCTATGAGGGATTCATGCCCAGTCCCCTGCTCTCATACCATGTTGATTTTTCTTAAGAGATGATATTTTATGTGAATATATTATTACAATGATAAGTGTTCCATATATGTATATAATATATAGTGATCATCCATAAAAAGATCCATCCCTTGGATAAATATATCTTTACATTAATAATATATTTATACCTTATATAAATATATTATTACATTAATAATATTCTTTAATAATTAATAATCATATTATTAATTATTAATCTAGTAAAATGTCTTTCTGATGCTTCCCAAACATAAACACTTCTATCAGAGTTTCTCTAGCCTATGGACACTACAAAATTTGATAGTTCCACTATAACAGTCAATACAATGATCCCACACGTCCTCTTTTAATCTGTCGATCTGAGTTACTCCAAAACAATCCCGAATATTTGGTCGGAGTAACACTTTGCTCCTTTCGAACTTCTAGATGCCCACTCTAATGTTGCCATGTGGACTCCTTGATGACCATTTATCTCCTCAATCAGAGATATGATTATAACCATTGATTACTTACTCTGAGGTGTAATAAGGAATTTTGATCTATCTCCTCTCGATCAATCTACACCATTGATCAGAAGTCCTCGTTGTAATTTATTTAAGACTTCAAATCTAAATATACTACTTCGAAAGCTTTGCACCATCATTTTGGGCTTCGAATAAATCCTGGTTTTGGTCATTGATTCTTTTATCCCTTGTTCAATCCGGTCATTGATTGGTTCTTCCTCCCAAAGTGTTCTCCTGAATACACACTCTAAATATAAACTCCTAAACCCCTTAAGGCTCTTCATATTGGAATCCAATAGAGAATTGTTGTTGGTTGTTGATCTGGATAGGCCTCCACTCCAAATCAATTATATATTTCATCTAATCTTAATTCACAGATATAGCTTCAATCTAACAAGTCTACAATCAAGGTTTATTCTCTGTCTTGATCTGATGACTCATATTCCTCAATGCCTGCAAAGGATATTTACTCCATTCCTTGGATCACCTACACACAAAGTTGGATTATAATTGTTTTCCTTCTTGATTCTACTCTAATTTCACTCTGAATAAGCTCTAATTTGGCTCTCCTTTCAACAATCGATCGTTGCTTGACCTCTCTTGTCTTAGGTCCTTTCAACACCACCCATTCTTCAGTTTAATGGTTTTACACATTTCATTGTGATACCTGCATACACTTTACATAGTCTGATCTAGACTACAAAGTTTCACACAATAGAAGTACTTTGAATATCATGCTTACACAAAGATCCCACAAACATCAAATTTATATTACTGGATCTGTACATCATTTAGAAAAGGCCTTCCTTGCTTCTCTTGGTCTGATTTACATTTAATTGGCCTCTCCTTGGCGTCAGTCCAAACTTGGCCTCTTATATATAATCTTGAATCTCCTCTCTCTATCTAACCCATACCGTTATCTACTTGTAGGCTTACACCATTCATACTAAAGAACTCTGATATCTTAATTAGGTTCATATCCTAAAATCCCTCACAATAATATCTAAGATCCATAAAATATTCTTGAGATATCTAACTTACCCCTAGGATCTCTCTAACTCTCATAACCTCTCAAGATTTATTTGATTGATCTAATTACAATGCGTTACAATCCAATAATACAAAATTTCTATAATTCCAATGAAACTTAGGAATTTACAAACAATTAAGAATCAGGTAACCCACTCTAGTAAAAAAAATAACCCGTAGGCCTATTTAAATGTGCTTAATTTTGGAGGCAGGATGCTCCTACATCACTTGCTCATTATATCTTCAATAAGGAGAGGTGGATATTCTAGAAAAATTGAAAATGAAGATCTAGATTAAAAAGTTGGAAGAAAAATTAAATAAGTTGGTCCTAAATAGTGATTAGTAAATTAGAAATAAAACCCATCAGAGAGGAAATGAATAAGAATGTAGAGTTACACTATGACTGTAACAAAAGAGTCTTGAACCTCACAATTTTTGGTTTGAAAGAGTAGAAAGAAGACATGTCAGCTCTAGCCAAGGAAAAACTACTTAATAAATTACAAATTGAAACAACTAGTCTCAATGACTCAAAGAGGTTGGAAAAAATAACCAATTATCATAATAGGTTAAGTTGTGTTAAGTCATGGTCTAATGAACACTCTAGATATAGTTGATTTCAAGAAGTTTAAAGGGTAGAAGAAGCTAGGAAGAAAGAAAAATAAACAATAATTAAAAATATAAAAGATATTATTTGGGTTAGAGATAAAAGAAGATAACAATAAATAGGAATTTGGTATACTTTCGATTCTATTACACATCTCTAATTCCTTGCTAATATATGTAAAATGGGATTATATTACACATCCTCTATTATATGAATCATTTTGTTTTGTATACAAGCTTAAATTTATCTTAGCTCGGATATATTATGTTTGGAGAGGTATTAAATTGAAAATTTTGAGTATAAAATTCAAAGAAATGTTTGTATTTCGAAAGATTTAATAGCTCTAGGTTCATGATAAATCTGGAGTTGAGAGGGATTTAAGTTGTTTCTTTATATATATTTGTTGTGTATGTTACCTGTAAATTCCATCTTGACCATGGAAGGAATTTCACATCTCCTTCATAGTTAACCCATTTTCAAATGTTTTAACCATATATCTTTTGCACTTATATATATATATATATATATATATATATATATATATATATAAAACATGTGTTAACTACATATTATGGATCTAAGAAATTACACATCTACCTTATATGTATAAGTAGAAAGCACCTATGTGCGGCATAATATTTTTTTTTACTTTCAATTACTCTCTTTATGATGATGATTAACGTCCACTAAGATGGAATTCGCCGATTGGACCTTAAGAGGGTAAGTGATTACTTGTGATTCTTTAGAATTTTGTTTATGTGCTCGAATTTATATAAGTTGATAAAAATTTATTTTACCTGAAGGTAAATGTGAATATAAAATTATTTTATAAGATGTTAAAATATTTATTAACATATATTAAAATAAGTGGACTTAGAAATATTTTATTTATGGTAAATTATTTTTTTCTTATTAATTTTTTTTAAATGCCACATGTCAACTCAACATTGTAGAAATTAACTATTAACTAAATAAATAAAAAATATGGATATTGAAATATTTTATTTATGGTGAACATTGAAATATTTTTTTGTTATTAATATTTTTTTTAAAAGCAATGTGTCAACTCCATGTTGAGAGCTTTCATAAAATTATTTTAATTAAAATGGACATTGAAACGTTTTATTTATAGCCCACATTGAAACATTTTTTGTTATATTTTTTTTAGATGACACTTCTCAACTCCATGTTAAATATTGAAGGAATTACACATCTCCTTCATATTGAGTTGTAGAAAACATCTAGGCAATAATTGTTGGGTTGGTGTATACATTTGTCATAATTTTGGTTTAATTTAGTCAATTCTTTCAACTTTAAAATTATTTTATTATTCAAATATTTATATTTATATTTATTTTATTATTCAAATTTAAGGAGGAAATGTGGTGTGATAAAGAGTTAGAGGAAAAATAAAATTAAGGTATTATAAGGATGTAATCAACCCTAATCTAGAAGATCAAAATTATCTATATGTTTTGTTAAGTGTAAAGAAAAAAATAAACATTGCTAAGATAAGAACAAATTCTCATGAGCTCCATTGTGAAACTGGGCGTTGGTCAATTCTTAAAACACCATGGGATGAAAGAGTGTGTCACCATTGTGACACTAAGAAGGTTGAAGATGAAAAGGACTTTCTCTGAGATTGTCTAGCCTATACCCATATTAGATCTCATTTTCAAAATATTTGTCACATTACCAACCTTCCTAAGTATGGTGATCTTGGAAAGTTTATGTTAATGTTTTTTAAGCACATAAATAAAATTCTAAAGAATCTCAAGTAATCACTTACCCTCTTAAAGTCCAATAAACCAATTCGACCTTAGTGAACTTTAATCATCATCATCAAGATGATATTTTTATATAAATATCATATTCATAATACTTTTATTTATATATAAATTAGTTTATATATATATATATATATATATATATATATAGATTTGTTTTATATATAATATTTGATACTATTATTTGTTATGATTTATTATGGGTAATATATATTTTTTAAATTGATATAATATCATTTTATTATAAAGATGTTTTAAAATATAATTATTTGATAAATTAATTTTTTTACTAAAAGTATA
>JZKD02S1473088.1:0-10825 GCA_000966675.3 Picea glauca | reverse complement strand
TTCCTATTTAAAAAAATGAACATCTAAATTTGAAAAATTATAGAATTTTCAAAATTTAATCATTATTAATATATATAAGATGAAAAAATTTATCATGATAATTAATGGCGAGAACAATTATTATTGATTCTTATGCAGGAAAGCAAGTTGATTCTTCATCATTATTAAAAAAAAAACTATATTATAATAATAAAAATAATTTTAAGTCTTTCTTAATGATTAAATAAGAGATTTCAACCTCAATAATATTTATAAGAAACCCAATTACTCTTATATCATCGTCGTGAAGACTACTTATAATTAAATCACATACTTCTATTTAACCTAAATTTCATACAAATACTCAATACTATATGGAATAACAATTTAACTTCTAAACCACAAGGAATATATAAATACACTTTTGTTGTATAACATTGCTTTCCATTTTATCAAATTGTTTTTTTATTATGAAAAATGATTTAATTTAAAAATATATGTTCGTGTGGCCTTCAATTTACACGATTATTGTTTTGTTTCCTTTGTGAATTATAGTGAGTGCCACTCGTGATGTAGGGTATAATATTAAAAATATCTACATATTTCCAAATGTGGAATCACGAGGGAAGAGGAGGACCAAAATAAAAGTACGTCCTTTTCTATTGATAGCCGGCTATCTTTTTCTCCATTCATCGGAAGCTCTTCCAACGGGAATCGTGAGACAGATTTGTGAAGTTTTATATTTATTTTTGTTAGTTATTTAAATATTATGTTTAATAAAAACTTTTGAAATAAAAGAAGAGACAAATTAAGTTAACTGATATAATATACTAGATTATTATGTCGAAAGGCGTATATCTATTGACAATGGGCACAATTAATCACCTTTTAATCTCAAATTCTAATCTAATGGCTAACAATTAAAGATGCTGGCATATTCTTAGTCGTTCTCCCAAATCAATGAATGTGATTTAGTCTTATAACTTCCTTGTATTTTTGAATACATCCGTTAACCTATTTACTTTTTAACATTTACCTAATCATATTAAGAAATTACTCTATCATCATATGATTGCCACGTTTAAATGATTAACCTTTGGGATTACCTCAAATATCACTGCGTTTCATTCTCTACCCCTAATTTCCTCACCTATCCGAGAGTTTCATATTGGATGAGCGTTTTGTTTTCTATATGATGATGGCCATAAAAACGTTTGGACTGTTGTAGCATCTCTTCCACAATATATTCACTAGTTTAACTGTACTACACAGTGGCATGACTGGATTTTTGTAAGCGCAGTGGACACCCGTTTCTTCTCCAATAAACACATGTCTTATCTGTTTAACCCCTCAATGCGGCAGTGGATTGAAGTTAATGTTGATGGTGGGGAAGGCTTCGAGGGCATGGTCGTATGTGCAGCAACCGTGGAGATTTGAATGCGATTAGTGAAATAAAGTGGTTTTGTTTCTGTCAAGTTATTTGTTGTCCTCCGCTGAGTTATTTGCTGTGTAATGTGGTAATGTGTTTGTAATATTGTTGTTGTTTTAGATGTGTAAAACATGTGTGAATGTTGGCCCTAGAAAATGGAGTAACTTACCTTCAAATTTTATTGCAAAAAATTGCTGCAGCTGGAGCGAGTGTTCAGAGGTAAATGAAGAATTAGATAGAAGATCCTGTAAGGCAAAGAAAATGTTAAGCTGATATAGCAAATTTTATTTTCAAACCCTAATTAGGGTTTATATTAAAATTAAGGTTTAATAAATTAAAGATGCCTTTCGACGTTCATCAGCCACAATTATGTGGCTGTGCTAGTATATTGACAATTAAATTTCCAAGATTCTCTTGTAGTCACGTGTTCAAACAACAAAAGAATGACAATGCTCATATAAAAAAACATCATGAAACCTTACTTATTTTAGTATGAAGTATTCTTRAATATTGATATTTTCTTCTCAACTTTCAATTTTCAGCAACTTTCAATTTTCAGTCTGTTAGATTGCAGGTGTGAGGGAGACGAGCTTTTCCCGACACACTTAAAAACCCACTATGGGCGTAGTTTGTGACTCTGTATGATGAATTTTTTAGCCTAAARGTTGCATGATTGTATGGTTATTTCTTGAAATGAAAAAATAGCCTCTACACACTCCACCATATATTACTTGGGAGGGGGCCCTTCCCAAAGAATAAGTGAAGAGTAGTGAGATATATTAAACTTATTGGAATATCTCCTCTACCTTTACTTCACTTAAAAAATGCACACTAAATACAAGCAATCAACATTAAACAATTAGTTTCTTTATTTAACTCTCCCAATCTTAAAATTATTGGCTTTTTGGTATGCCCTAGAATACAAACCACTCACAAACTTTGCATCCATAAAAACACATTTAAATGAAATTAAGCTTTAATATCAGAGATTTGATAAACAAAAGATTAACTAGAAACAATCTAAATTTCAATCATAGGATAAAGTGAATTTGAGAAAAAGTGCCTCTGCTGGCAGAGAGATATAAGTTCCAAATGGATCATGGGATGGAGACATACTTTCCAATCCAACTCATATATATAGTTGCCAATCAAATTGAAGGTTTTAAAAATTAAGTGGACATCAATGTTAACGTGCAGATTTTAAAATTCCAAGTATTTGACAGTTAAAGAAAAAAAAGAACGAATATTTACCAGTAAAATAACCGAAAGAAAAATAAATCTCTACTGTCCGACGGCCGAGATATCTCCGTGTCACTCGTCAGAATCCTTGTGCCGAAATTTTACATAAAGGCATAGTAATTACACTAGGTGGAGCATCGATTTCATTGTTGTTCTGCAAATTTTAACTTCTATGTTCGTAAAATCGGACTTTATTTGCCTGGAGAATGAATGTCCGAGCCCTTCCAAAGGGTGCATTGGCCGGTTAATGCGTGTTTGAACTTTGAAAAGGTTGCCTTCGCCGGTTATTTTCATGTACTTGTTCCAACTTTATTCGTTTCGGTACCTCGGCACCTCGTCCGGAACAGGTTCGCAAAGCTTTAAATTTTGCTAATTAGAACATTTTGCGCGTGGAAACAGTGCTTTAATTTCTTCTTAGACCTGGTGGCTTCAAAACCGGTACGATTGCTTTTGTTAAAAATCTTGATGCTAGAAAAATGTCACTCTCCACTGTCCATTCTCAAGTTTTAAGCCCGTATAACTTTTCAGTCTCAACTTTGAAGCCTGTGTATTTCTAAGTTTGCGAGCTTGGACCATAGGTTTAAGTGCTAGCCTATTATCTTTGTCGTGGGAAGGCCTGTGCATTTGGAAGCCAGCGTCATGGATCTTTATTTTCAATTTTGAGGCTGATATCATTTCCTGCTTCAAATTTACTATTTAATGTCTATTGTTTGCTTCAAAATAATTTTCTGAAGCTTTAGACATGGATCTCTAATGTTCAATCCARGTAAACARTCATGCTYAGATTGACACTTATTGTTCATAAKCCTRTTTSCTGGAAGTCCTTTGAAGCTCTAGGTATCGATTCTTGGCTATATCTCCACTTKAAATTTCTTYCCTTCCGCGTTTCTTCTTCGAATTAAATGTATCTAAAGCTTCCATAATGTCAACTTTGAAGCCTGTGTATATCTAAGTTTGTGCGCTTGGACCATAGGTTTAAGTGCTAGCCTATTATCATTGTCGTGTGAAGGCCTGTGCATTTGGAAGCCAGCGTCATGGATCTTTATTTTCAATTCTGAGGCTGACATCATTCCCTGCCTCAAATTTACTATTTAATGTCTATTGTTTGCTTCAAAATAATTTTCTGAAGCTTTAGACATGGATCTCTAATGTTCAATCCAGGTAAACAATCATGCTCAGATTGACACTTATTGTTCATAATCCTATTTCCTGGAAGTCCTTTGAAGCTCTAGGTATCGATTCTTGGCTATATCTCCACTTTAAATTTCTTCCCTTCCGCGTTTCTTCTTCGAATTAAATGTATCTAACGCTTCCAAACCTGGGAGTTACGTTTTGATTTTCCATGGAAACAAACACTGTTTGAATGGATTTGAAAATTGACGTTTAAATGTTATTCGCCAAATGCATTGATGCAAACTCCTCATCATTTTGATTCTTCTTCCATGGCAGGATATCAGGCAACTTAAAGTTCTCGCTCATATTTATTGCCTTATGCCGTGTGATCTTCGAGGTTTATTATTGGCAGTGGTCCCATCCAAACCGGAGAGTTGAATAGGATACTTCAACATGTGGCGCTTGCTGCATTCGCAGGATTATTTAGTCGTTCTAGTTGTAGCATTCTCAATATTCATTCCTTGTTATTGCACAAACGTGGGAATCATTGGAAACACAAGGACTCCTGTTGTAAATGTCGGTGCTCTTTTTGCATATAATTCTACAATTGGGAGAGTGGCAAAGACGACTATAGAGTTGGTGGTGGAAGATTTGAACAATGACCAGACTCTGCTTTACGGGACAAAGCTGGTGCTTAGTAAGGTCGATTCTCATTGCAATGTCTTCGTAGGTACTGGAGAAGGTTAGAAAACTTAACTTTACCCTTTATTTCGTTGTACTTGATTATTTTGTATTTACAATTAAAAAAAAATGTCGATACCTCAAATTCATGTAGGGATTAGGCTCTGCCAATGAATGATTAAAATGATCGATCATTATTTGAACCCTAATTATTAGGCACTCTCTAGTACCTATTAATAATCTGTTTGAATCCCAATTATTAATCACTTTCTATTTCATATTAATAATCATTATTTGAATTTTAATTAGTAGATTTTCTTTTATTGATAATGAGGATGGTGGTTAAAGTTTATTGAAATCAAATTTTAAAAGAAGCACTAACCAATTACCATGGTTTTGATGAGTTAAAAGGTGAAGAATGTTTGTATTGTAACAAATATTTTGAAATGGTGATTTAATGTGGGTGGTGAATGCACCACATTTTAAGAGAAAATGCTTTTCATCTTCAACTCTCTTAGTGTCATAAAGATGACAAATTCTTTCAACCCATGACCATTTAGGAATTTCCCAACCCCCTCTTTCACTATGGAGCTCAGAAGACTTTGTTTTTATTTTAGCTATGTTGATTTTTTTCTCTACTCTAATCTAAACATTAAGATACTTTTGATCTTCTAGATAATGTTTGATCACCTCTTTATGGTATCTTATTTTTATTTTATCCTCTAATTCTTTATCACACCACAATTTCTGCTTAAATTTAGATATATAATAATATTTTTAATATTATCCTTATTATGCAAAGTGACCTCTTCCTTTATTCTTGAATGGAGTTTGAAACAATCTTAGGAAGCCTCTAGTATTCCATGTTGTTTATCTTGTTCTTGTACATTAGATACCTACTCATAACCTTGCTCTCAATGGATGAAAGACTCACTTCTATGAAGACGATAAGATATGATGTATTACCTTTAATTGTGAGATTATAAGTTATAAAACACTTTTGGATTTTATCTATCTTTCTCCATGATTCTCTAGAGATGTTGCAACCCCAAACTTCACAAACATATAAGATAATAGGACTGACAAGAGTCTAAAAAATGAGCTTCTTCTTATCTCATAACTGAAAGTCAATTGATTTACCAAATATCGACTCTAAGATATTTGTATGAAGTCACTTCCTCCAAGTTGTTGTCATACACGAAATTAACATAAGTGATATTTTTGGATTTAATTATCACAACTTTGATTTTGTCAGTGTTAATAGCCATACCCACACTAGAGTATAAATCCTCTATATTAGTTGTTATCCTCGATATTAGTTGCTTGTCGAGATCATAAGGACTCCTTGCCATAATAATAATATCATCAATGTAAAGAAGGCTGATGACTATACCAGCTAGAGTAAGGCTGACACAACCTTCTACTTCCAATCAATTCTCTATATTGTCAATGTATATCCCAAAAAGGGTAGGGGACATGGAACAACCTTGCTTGACTCCCATGTTGCTAAACTTGGAAACAACGTTCTTGTAGAACCTTATCATAGNCCTTCCGCGTTTCTTCTTCGAATTAAATGTATCTAAAGCTTCCATAATGTCAACTTTGAAGCCTGTGTATATCTAAGTTTGTGCGCTTGGACCATAGGTTTAAGTGCTAGCCTATTATCATTGTCGTGTGAAGGCCTGTGCATTTGGAAGCCAGCGTCATGGATCTTTATTTTCAATTCTGAGGCTGACATCATTCCCTGCCTCAAATTTACTATTTAATGTCTATTGTTTGCTTCAAAATAATTTTCTGAAGCTTTAGACATGGATCTCTAATGTTCAATCCAGGTAAACAATCATGCTCAGATTGACACTTATTGTTCATAATCCTATTTCCTGGAAGTCCTTTGAAGCTCTAGGTATCGATTCTTGGCTATATCTCCACTTTAAATTTCTTCCCTTCCGCGTTTCTTCTTCGAATTAAATGTATCTAACGCTTCCAAACCTGGGAGTTACGTTTTGATTTTCCATGGAAACGGACACTGTTTGAATGGTTTTGAAAATTGACATTTAAATGTTATTCGCCAAATGCATTGATGCAAACTCCTCATCATTTTGATTCTTCTTCCATGGCAGGATATCAGGAAGCTTAAAGTTCTCGCTCATATTTATTGCCTTATGCCGTGTGATCTTCGAGGTTTATTATTGGCAGTGGTCCCATCCAAACCGGAGCGTTGAATAGGATACTTCAACATGTGGCGCTTGCTGCATTCGCAGGATTATTTAGTCGTTCTAGTTGTAGCATTCACAATATTCATTCCTAGTTATTGCACAAACGTGGGAATCATTGGAAACACAAGGACTCCTGTTGTAAATGTCGGTGCTCTTTTTGCATATAATTCTACAATTGGGAGAGTGGCAAAGACGACTATAGAGTTGGTGGTGGAAGATTTGAACAATGACCAGACTCTGCTTTACGGGACAAAGCTGGTGCTTAGTAAGGTCGATTCTCATTGCAATGTCTTCGTAGGTACTGGAGAAGGTTAGAAAACTTAACTTTACCCTTTATTTCGTTGTACTTGATTGTTCTGTATTTACAATAAAAAAAAATGTCGATACCTCAGATTCATGTAGGGATTAGACTCTACCAATGAATGGTTAAAAGGATCGATCACTATTTGAACCCTAATTATTAGGCACTCTCTAGTACATATTAATAATCTGTTTGAATCCTAATTATTAATCACTTTCTATTTCATATTAATAATCATTATTTGAATTTTAATTAGTAGATTTTCTTTTATTGATAATGAGGATGGTGGTTAAAGTTTATTGAAACCAAATTTTAAAAGAAGCACTTATCATGAGTTAAAAGGTTAAGAAGGTTTGTATTATAACAAATATTTTGAAATGATGATTTAATGTGGGTGGTGAATGCACCACATTTTAAGAGAAAATGCTTTTCATCTTCAACTCTCTTACTGTCATAAAGATGACAAATTCTTTCAACCCATGACCATTTAGGAATTTTCCAACCCCCTCTTTCACTATGGAGCTCAGAAGACTTTGTTTTTACTTTAGCTATGTTGATTTTTTTCTCTACTCTAATCTAAACATTAAGATACTTTTGATCTTCTAGATAATGTTTGATCACCGCTTTGTGGTATCTTATTTTTATTTTATCCTCTAATTCTTTATCACACCACAATTTTTGCTTAAATTTAGATATATAATAATATTTTTAATATTATCCTTATTATGCAAAGTGACCTATTCCTTTATTCTTGAATGGAGTTTGAAGCAATCTTAGGAAGCCTCTAGTATTCCATGTTGTTTATCTTGTTCTTGTACATTAGATACCTACTCATAACCTTGCTCTCAATGGATGAAAGACTCACTTCTATGAAGACGATAAGATATGATGTATTACCTTTAATTGTGAGATTATAAGTTATAAAACACTTTTGGATTTTATCTATCTTTCTCCATGATTCTCTAGAGATGTTGCAACCCCAAACTTCACAAACATATAAGATAATAGGACTGACAAGAGTCTAAAAAATGAGCTTCTTCTTATCTCATAACTGAAAGTCAATTGATTTACCAAATATCGACTCTAAGATATTTGTATGAAGTCACTTCCTCCAAGTTGTTGTCATACACGAAATTAACATAAGTGATATTTTTGGATTTAATTATCACAACTTTGATTTTGTCAGTGTTAATAGCCATACCCACACTAGAGTATAAATCCTCTATATTAGTTGTTATCCTCGATATTAGTTGCTTGTCGAGATCATAAGGACTCCTTGCCATAATAATAATATCATCAATGTAAAGAAGGCTGATGACTATACCAGCTAGAGTAAGGCTGACACAACCTTCTACTTCCAATCAATTCTCTATATTGTCAATGTATATCCCAAAAAGGGTAGGGGACATGGAACAACCTTGCTTGACTCCCATGTTGCTAAACTTGGAAACAACGTTCTTGTAGAACCTTATCATAGCAATTCTCAACTCGAAAGGAGAAACAACATAAGAGATTAGTTTTATTATTTTGACACTCCTCCACAATGATCCTAAGCAAAACAAGGAGGTCCAGGTTGAATAATAGCTACTAAATCTAGCTTGGCCTTTATCTCTTTGTCTGTGGCTTTCTATCCATATGGTGATCTTCTTTTCCAAAACAATTTCATATAACTTGGCTAAAATGGGGCTAATCATAATGGTTTTATAATTAGAGGAATTGTTTTTATCCCCACTTTTAGAAAAATATACAATGATACTTTGAGAACTAGGGCTTAGAGAAGCCATGCATGACTATTTGATTAGGGGATCAAATTTTGCTCAAAAATTCAAAGTGCTCGGAATCGCTTCAAATCGGACGAGAGCATAGGCCTCGTCATTGCAAACCCAATGCAACTCGTTTGGGTTCAAACAGACGTCGGGAGCGAGAGATATCACGTTCTATTCAAAATGGCAAACATGCAAAAACGGGATGCTGACTGTACAAGTCCGTACGGACGATGACGTGGCAGACCGTATAGATGACGTGGCAGACAGTTATTGGGAAGTTGGCATATGACGTGTTTTACTGGCAGCGAATGGGAATGCGACACGTGGCCCTATCACAGGCCGCTGTGTGTCACTTGTTTATTTGTTAAAACCTTTGCACTCAGCAGGAGTCGACCCCGTGACCTCCATGGCAGGGTAAAGCTTTGGGAAAGGTCGCCCAACCGGCGCGCCCACGCATGTTCCTTGTTATACATGTTTCAAACATTATATTTAACATTGTTATAATGTGCATTTGGGCGTGGGTCGGGCCGGGGCTAAGCCCCGACGCATGGTCATGTATTGTATTGTATGCGACCAACGCTACAGTGGTTACCACCATAACCATATATTATAACCGTTTGTTATTGCGTGGGGTTTGGCATACCATGTGACCACTACCAATGCACGTGGGTTTGGCATATGGTTTCGACGGTTGCTAAACATTAGCCCTGTTGTGTGTTGGCGCGCGGTCGTATGACTGCCATGTGCCCACGGGCCTTGGTAGTTAGGGCCAGCACATAAACGATTCGACAGTTTGGACCGGTGGTGCGGTTGCGCCCGGTTCCAGGTTTTTACGCTATAAATTGCGTGTGGGCTAGGTTGACCCAGAGGTGTGGTGAATTTTGTAGATGCAGAGACAACAAGCTTGAAGGGGAGACTTCAAGGAAGCCTATCTTCTTCGTTATTTGGCCAAACGAGGTGCCGAAAAAGCCCAACTAGAGGTTTTTGGACGTTCTGAAGCCATTGGAGCAGTCTATTGGTCATTTTGAGCATTGTAAAGAACATTTTTGAGCACTTTGAGCAAATAATACAAATGATCCATTGGAAGTTGGACTAGGAGATGTAGCCCAAGAGAGGGGTGAACTCCTTTATTATTTGCTGTGTTATGTGTTTTCTGTTCATTGATTATGCTGGTGTTTATATGCATCTTGAATGAGTAAATCCTATTAAAGATGTGTTTGCAAAGTTGATCCATTTTCTATTTGACACATAAAATTTAACTTGCAAATATTTTCAAGATTACAAGTCTTCTTCATTTTTAGATCAAGTTGGTATCAGATCATAGGTTTTTGAAGACTTGATTATTTGCAAGTGTTTTATTTTCTGATGCTCACAAGGTTGAAACTCACAAGAGGAGAAGGTAAACTTGTAGAGCCAAGTTCTCATCCTTCAAGGAGGAAGCATATACCATCACCGCAAGTTTCAAGGAGGTATTCACCAAGTATGGCTCATGAAGAGAGTCATGAACATGTTCCTGCAGAAGATGAAGATCTCAGAAAGGCTGTCATGGAAATGAGAGAGATGATGAAGATATTGATAGAAAGGAATACAAGGTTGCAAGGTGAAGGCTCCAACCCTTCAAAGCATAAGGGATACAATGGTGATAAAACTCCAAATTGAAATGGAGGGAATGGTGCCTCTCCACCACACTCTCCTCCATCTTCTTCTTCTTCTTCTACCAGTTCAAGACCTCTTTCGAATTCTCCAAAGGGACATGGTAAAACTCCTTCGAAAATTCCTTCATTAAAGCTTGATATTAAATTCGAATTGCCAATATACAATGGAGAAGTTAATGCTGAGAAATTAGATAATTGGATACGTCAGAATGAGGTATATTGTAGGATACAAAAAAGTCAAGATGATGAAACCAAAATTCAGCTTGCTTCTTTAAGATTGGATAGTGCAACACTCATTTGGTGGGAATCCAAGACTCAGGAGGACATGAAGAAGCATGGTAAAATTTTAACCACTTGGAATGATTTTATTGTTGCAATTAAAAGACAATTTTACCCATTGGCATATAAGCAAAAGGCTACTATGGATAGGCAAAATTTTAAACAAG
>JZKD02S1473077.1:0-10825 GCA_000966675.3 Picea glauca | reverse complement strand
TAAATGATAATCTTATGAATGGGTGTCGAAATTGAATTATGGGATATTATGAGATCTATTTCTAACTGGAAAACTTTGATGTTAAGTTGTTGGTACAAGGATACCAAATAGAAATTATGATTGTATGCAATTACATGATGATAATGCATAGAAATGTATGAGTTTGTGTTATAGACTAATCTGCAGGTTATGGGCTATGAAATAGCCAACGTAATGATGATGAAAGTGGATATCATGACCACTAGCCAAGAAACATTATGGTATGAATATTGTATGTGAAATTATATTGGTTTGAATGCATTGCTATGATATGTGGACCAGTGCAGGATTTCAGGTGATGACGTTGCCCAAAACCGAATAAACGATGACAAAACCCCCAACAACACGGTGCCATTGTATATTCCATTGTAGGGTGTAGACCCTAGTTATGATTAGGAGGGGTGGAGGCATTTCCCATCGTGTATCCTCCGAAACCTGAAGTCATGGGAGGACGGTGTTAGTTCACGCTCCCCAAGATGTGTGATGATGACTGTCAGTTGCCTTCTAGGGAATCTTGGTCGAGATAGAAACACTTCCGCTTACGGGTTCTATTTGGAGTTAGGTCAATATAGTTGACGCTCCAAGATGGTCTAGCAGAGGAAGGATAGGAATGGAGATGGAAGTAAGTTAGGGAGGAAGAATGAGTAGAAATAGTTGAGAAAGTATGGAGATTTGTCTTTTGGTGGAATTTAATGTTTTCCCTTCTAAAAAAAATAAACAAATGTGTATATATGAATATTCATAATTACGTAACTAAACCACAGTTGTCTAAATAAAATTGTTGAACTGGATAATTGTAATTAAAGGATTTCTCAAACAATTGATTGGTTTGTTGTCTTTTATAAAAGACTAGTCTTGTTGATTGGATTGGATGCATACATAAATTACTAAAGGATGATAGTTTTTTATTATTAGTACATGCACAAGACTTGTATGTACTAGCTACACATGCATTTCTTGTACATATACACTAGTATGTATGAGTTTTCTTGACTTACTTACTGATAATGTTGGTTAATTGTTATGAATGTGTGAACCATGTTTCTTTTCCTTTGTACCATAAGATACCTTAACTTCGGGACAAAGTTTCTTGAAGGGTGGGTGTATGTAACAACCCTAGTTTGAATATATTCTTATGGATTATTAAGTAAAATTAATTAGGTAATTAATTGTCCTAACATGGTTTTAATTAAACAAAGATTGGCATAATAATATTAATTAAATATTAATTAATTAATTAATTTTTATAAATTTTGATTAATTAATTAATTAATTACCTATCACATTCAATGACATGGGTAATAAATTTAAGAGGGTTAATAATTTTAATTTGTTTAATTAAATGATTTACGTATATGGAGGGGATAAGAAACATTAAATAATAGGATAAGACATTAAATAAGAAGATAAGATAATGAATGTAGGGATAAGCAAATTAATGAGGAGGAAAGGATCAGTGAAGGAGGGATATGACGAGAAGAATCTTACGGGGAAGGGGGGATCATTTTTTTTGTGGGGAGGAAGAATTTTGGAGGGGGAGGAGAGTTCTGGTTTCTAGGCTTGGTTTTCTGGTTTTGTGGTGGAGTTTTGCAGTCTTTGAGCATCATTACAGGGGGCACCAGTTTGCTGGGGGTTTTGGGCACGCGGGCCAGGATATCCTTACGGTATCCTGGAGCTAGGAAGCCGGACAAGCTACTCCTATCTAGTAGGGAGGAAACACGGTTTGGGCGGAGTTGGTCAGTGTATCAAGCAACAACAAAGCAGGAGGCTAGACAACCAGGTCAATGGAGAAATTAGCATTAGGAAGAGGCAATTAAATTTTACTATGCTAAGTTATTTTTCATGCTGTAAATAGATTTGATTTACAGCAGAATTTTTATGCTTGTAGGATGTGAATGAATGATTTATGTATAGAGAAAGGAAATATATGTCAATTGAATTAAAAGTTGTATTTTATGGTCTCTACACAACATTTGATTGATAGTGGATGTTTTTGCACGAATAAATTATTTTCTCATGTTTCATACTTTATTAGAAGGTTCTTCCACTTAATGAAGTACTTATTAATTCATTGATTCCCTAGTTTCTTGATTTATGTTTCGAGGATTATTTCATATTTTAATATTATTTTCCCTTCTTCATAAATCTCTAGAAAAATAGTCTAAATTTGGATCTTATCACTTATAACCTTATTTAGACAATAACCTTGAAATATCATATGAACACGTGAAGATGCATGCAACTCTAGTTTGTAATCCTTACTGCTAATCCTATACAACACCTTATAGGGACCATAGTACTTAGGTGCTCATTTATTATCCTTGTTTTGTTGCTTGAGGGACAACATTTTGTTGGATACATTGTCATTGATGTCAACAACCGATGTGATGATCTGCTGTTAATGATGAATTACCTCAGATGAGATTTTGATTGATGTCAACAAGTATATCAATTAGCAAAATATGTCAAATAGTGTGCAAAGATAGATAGTGCAAGCTCGAGAGGGTTAGCAAATGCAGAGATCAAAACTTGGAAGGAAAAGTGTAATCTCAACAACCGTCCCATCAGAGTTAAAATCCTCAGTAGTTGTCTGATCAAGAGGTTGATCATGTTGATCATCTAATATAATGTGCATCGGTCATATGAGTGACCGTGGGCTTGAGGACCATTGAAATATCATGACCGTCAGATAAATTTATAATGGAAGGACAGGATAAGCTACAAGAGTTGCATCGTAGACAGATCGAGTTGTCAATCCTAGATACTGATCAAAATGAACATCCTTCACTTCGAGTATATAGTAGTGAGAAACTTACGCCCCATCAGTTTGAGATCTGAACCATTGGATCTAGAAGACACGTGGCGAGAGATGAACATTTCGCTGACTGAAAATTCAAAGGAAGGAGGTACTCTAACCTTTGAAGTTGTGAAACACAAAATCGCAATTTGATCACAGTCGTCGATCAAAGGGAGAGATTTGGACCATCAATTAGGAAACCTCCAAATGCAAAGTCACGAAATAATATGGACCGTTGGATCATGGAGAGTCATGGACTGTCGATCGGACATAAGCGGATATTGAGAAATTGAGAATCGAAGAAAGGAGGTGCTCCAACCTCTAACATCATGAAATGCAAAGTCCCAATGAAGTGTGGACCGTTGAATCAAAGATAGATCTCAGGCTGTTGATTTGAGATACCCTTCAGATACTATCTTTATCGCTAGATCAAGAATATGAACATGTGTCACATCGAGAGATCTACATCGACGTCAGAAAGAAATTGTGACAGACCACATCAGCATTTTATGTCAGCAAGGACATGTGGCACAGTCAAAGAATGAAAAGTGTCAAACTTAATCAGCATATCATCTATGTACAAATCATGAATCAGAGTGACACATGTCAACTACTCAACTAGTGACATGTAATCAAGTGACATAAGCAGTTACATCACATCGGGAGTTTTACTTCAGGATTTTCACCACCAAACAAATGACAAGAGTTATGAAGTCCCTAAGGTCGAAGTTGCAAAGGGCCAAAGTGCTGAAGTGCCGAAAGGTCATAGGGCCGAAGTCGTGAAGGCCAAAATTTCTAAAGAGATGAATTTCCAAAGGAATGAAGTCGTGAAGGATAGAATCCCAAAATCCCGCAGGTTGAAGTCCCGAAATGAGTGATAGGCATTGGATTAAAGAGGACACCTATTGTTGGATAGTTTGAGAATTGAAAGTCATGAATGCCAAAGTCCTGAAGCGAACATAAGTCGTTCAATCTAAAAGATCACTTAGAGAGTGTTCTCAACTATTGATCATACTACAATAAGAGTTGAGGCTTGAAAATTCCGAAGTCTGGAGACGTGAAATAATCTTGATCGTTGATCTGAAAGGGACACGCATCATTAGATTGTAATCTACGGAAGATTGACATACAGAGGAGAAAAATATTTTAAGATTTGATATATTCGGAGTCCTGAGACCCGGAGTAAATGGTGGCCATCCATCTCAATGCATGATTAAGTCCTGGCCATTGGATTTAGCAATGAAAGGATGAGTGTAAGGTTTAAAGCTGACCGTTGATCTGACTCTGTGAAATAAATGTGAATCGTCCAATCTTCTCAGTGATATTGTACTCAGGAGATTTGAAATGTTGGAAGTCATGAAGACCCGAAGGGAAAAGTGTCAAAATTTCACCAGTCATCCATCTCATTGGGAGAATGAATCGTGTCTATTCAATTGATAAGTATTCATGCACTCATCTCACCTAAACATGAGGTCACCACCATTGGTCATATGGTAAAGAGATTTGAAAGGGAATATTGTAATGTGTCACCTAAATTGAAAATCCTGTGGTTCTATGCCATTGGTCATATGAAAATGGTTCAAAGGGAGCGCCTCATATAGATTTCATTCAACAGGGAGTTACACCAGAAAAATACAAAGAATCAATAAATGATTGAATATGGTCCGTTGGTGAACCGAGAACGCAGCAGAAACATGAGTACGATCTAATGAGCTGATCCATGTCTATGATCACCTCATGACAAAAAATGAACTGATACACATTCATGATTAAAAGAGAGTTAAATCATGAAAACATGAATAAATAATAAAAAGGAAAAATGATATTAATTAAAGTTTAGATTATCATTTTAAATGAAAAAGTATAATGGTTCAAATAAAGGGACATGATGTTTTAAATTTCACACCATGTTTTAAATTTCACACTAGTTTGAATATTATATAAACAAGAAAAAGTGGTGAGAAGATTGTATCTCTATGGTTGAGATTAGAAGATAAAAAAAAGAAATAGATTCCAAGATGAAGAATTGTTAGTTCTAAGGTTCTTATCAATGTCTAATTGAATATAAAGAACAAAAGAAGATAAAGCAGTAGTTATGTAATCCATTACTTGATATAAAAAACCATACAAGAAGAGGCTGCAACAGACAAGCAGAAAGTACAACAATGGATGCATGAGTAAAATTCGATGAAGAACAAAAGAGATTGAATTGCATTATAAACTAAAGGTAATTGGGTGGTGCAAGGGTAGGTTGGAGCCTCCAAGGGATTTGGTGCTTCCTTGTCAGTTGTAGCTAACTAAACATGGAGGTAGAAGCCTCCTACCAGTTAGTACTCATGAATAGATGGATTTGATGCTTCCTTGTCAGTTGTAGTTAACTAAGCAGGGGGTCAAAGCCTCCTACCAGTTGGTGTTGGTGAATAGAGGGAGTTGGTGCTTCCTTGTCAGTTGTAGATGACTAAATATGGGGTCATAGCCTCCTACCAGTTGGTGCTGGTGAACAAGGGTGTGGGTGCATCTTGATCATTTGGTGTTGATCGAAAAGGAATAATATATTCCTTCTATGTAACTTGTAAGAAAAGGAATTTTGCAGTTAAAAATTCACGATAAAATCTTGTGTTCATAAGAGTATGTTGTTCATCATGTATTTCTTAATTAAATAATTAATATGTGTGCTTAGTATGGATTAAGTTAAAAAGAAAAAGTAGGCAATATTGATTCACCCCCCCCCCCAAGTATTGTTGGATATTCCATCAATTGGTATGAGATCCAAGGTTCCTTTAAAGAATAGTCTAACAAACTGAAAGGAAGATCAAATTAAGAACACATGGATGGACAAAAGATTTACACTGAGAATGGAACTCCAATACCTGGAAAAGTAGAATACATATTTTGGAGTACAAGAATGGAAAGTCATATGAAGGCATTGAGACCTGATGTATGGAATTCAATAATCACTGATTACTTCCCACCAAGCAGAGTAAGGACTTCAACTCAAAAGAAATTCAAGAAAAGTATCTCAATGGAAATGAATACAATCCTTGATGGATTACCTGATGATGTCAAATAAAATATAGGTGAATGTAACTCTACAAAGGAAATTTGGGACAAAATAAAAGACCTCTACTCAGATGAGAAGTCAAATGAAGCATTTCAATCAGAACAAAGTTCAGTCTACAACAATTCTAGTGATGAAGATTCTTTTGAAGAATACTCAGACAATGAAGCATAACCCAATCTGGAAGTTGATCTTGAAAGTGATTTGGACGAACTGAGAAAATATAAACAAAGGTGTAAACAACTAAAGGATCAACTTAAGACTGTTGAGAAATTCAAGAAAGAGACTAAAGACCTTGATAAAGTTCTCAGTCTACAAATATATCCCTCGAACAAATTTGGCTTTGGATATGACCACGCACACATAATTAAAGGATCAAGTCCTATTACTCATATTGATGTTGAAGATGACATGTCTAGTGATGATACCTCTAAAGAATATTCTCATCCTCCCAAGAAGATGTATCAAATCAAAAGAGAAGACTCAACCATCAATAAAGGTAAAGAGTCTTCACAATCTTCTGATTTCAATAATGTTGATATTGAATTCACCCCTGCAACTAAAGAAGAAGATTTAGATAGAATAGAAGAATGTTCTGTTAGAATTTATCCCATGAAATAAGTAGAAGAAAAACTATCAAAGGCCAAACAAAAGGTTGATTGGAGTCTCTATGAATACCTCTATGACCATAATGATTCAGACTATAGCTATCTTCATGACTACACTAAAGAATTTCTTCAAAAGAGTCAAAATCATATCTTGGAAATAAAGAAAATGCTCAAGGACAGTGAAAATATAATATATGAGAAGGACAATCAGTTAGAAGAGAAAGAAAAGAAAATCAAGAGACTGAAAAATGAAATCAGTCAAGAAAAAGAAGAAAATAAGGAAGATGATGTCTCAAGGAAAAACCTTGCAGATCTAAAAGAAATAAAGGAAAGATATGTCAATCTTAAAATCCAACTTGAAGAAGCCAAAAGGAGAGAAGAGGTAGTAAGGAACCAGTTGGACATAATGGAAGAATCATGTCATGAGATGGAAGCAGAAGTTGTGAATCTTAGAAAGAAGGTTGAGAAGTCAGACACCCAAAATAAGTTCTTGAATAGCTCCATGACCTTGGATGAGATCTTGGATAGTTAGAGATTGCCAAATGACAAATTGGGCCTTGGATAAAATAAGGAAAAGATCAGTACCCCTAAGAAATCTGATTCAGGTCCTTCATTTGTAAAAGATGAAGACAGGTCTGACACAACTCCTTCATTTGAAAAAAGTGAAAGAGGGTATGACTCGGGTTATTCACGTTCAAGAAATAAAAGAAACACTAAAATATTTAGAAGATTAGATCATGGAAGACATCCAAAAGTTATTCATATACCTCAAAGCATGTTCAGAAGAGAGACACCTTCATGGATGAATCAAAGAAGGTATGAGAGTGTCTTTAACAATTATTGTTTTTCCTATAATGTATATGGTCATAAAGCCTTGGATTGTAGGCATCACGGAAGAAAAAAAGTTGGTAGGTTCAACAACAGTATAATATGTTGGAACTACAATCATGTTGGACATATTTCTACACATTGCTACACTATGATATGCTACAGTTGTGGTAGATATGGTCACAAATCCCTGTTAGAATATAGAAGATGGTGTCCTCATTTTACCATTGATGATACCATCCTCACCCAACCACATGTCGATGCCTCCCTCTGAGCACCTTAATCTTGACCTGAGAATTCCTCTAGAAGCAAACCCTAGGCTAGATAGCCAAACAAGGAGTAGCACATCAATCCCCAAGGATAGCACATCACAAAAAGCTAATCAGATAGTCTAAACCCTAGCCAGGAGATATCCAAACCAAATACTAAAATTTGCTGCTACTGCAGCTGCACCTGCAACCCTCCTCCAAACCTACGCACCAACTGCAACTGTAGTGCGCACCAACTGGGAAAACTGCAGTCCTAAGATGTGACAAATGAAAAACTGGTGCCCTGTATTTATAGTAATCCTGCCAGTTTATTGGGGCCAACTTCTCTTTCTGGGTATGTGTCTGTTCAGTATATTATTATTAATTCTGGCCGACTTCTTCTGTTGGAGGCTAATAGCCTAATATAAATTATATTCTTGAGCCGACAAGGCTTCTAGGGTTATTAGCCAATTCATTAGGGTTTCTCTTACTTCCCGGAGTCTTCTATTCTCGCCAAGTTCACATGTAGAGGAAAATACCTCCCGCAACTACCATAATATTAACACTCCCTCCTAGCTAGAGAGGTATTTACAGGTAATGGACTTGAGCACAAAACATACCATTTACCCGGTAACATCAATATAGTCATCTAGACTATTTCATGACTAGATCATGAGCATCACCATCACTATCAACTACATCATCTCTTGAAACCATACTTCATATGAGTAATATAATGCTGGATAAGTCACTCTCACCATGGAGTGATACAAGAGGAGTAAAATATCTGAATTGTTTTCTGTCTAGAAAATCTCTATTCATCATTCATCTAAATGATCATCTCCAATAATCTGTTGATAGTCTTCAAGGCAATTAGAACAAGGATAGAACACACTTGTGTCTATTCATAGTAGTACACAACTACAATCTAGTGGTTAACTACCAAATCAAGTAACACACAAGTACTTGATCAACAATGTATAGTTGTGAGTAGTGAAACACATTCACCACAATAGTCCTCATCTATTGTCATATAGTCTTCATAACAAACATCTGATAGCATCCTGCATAGAAAAAATGTTATGATAAAAACTGTATCTGTTATCCACAAATTTGGTCATTGTGATGATGTCATGATGATGTTATGATGATGGAAAATCAAGCTCTTTACTAAGAACACTTTCCTGAGAAAATTTATAGTTGTCTTCTTCCAGAACTCACACTTTTGAAGAATGTTCGTAGGCTACTTATATATTCACCTGCGAGAATGCCTGATTCTCGCAGGCTACATTAAGCTGGGGTGAAAACTTCTCACACTGTACTCATTGTTAGGGTGCGAACATGTTCTTAAAAGGGAAAAAGATAAAAATCTCGAACCTTCTAGAAGGGAATCTTCTAGAAGGGTGAGTTGGCTTTCGAATGGTTATTCAGGTGCTGGCATTCCAGATATCTTGGGATCATTCCCTATCTAAGTAACTAATCTATCTTCTCCTATATATTGAGGAGATTTCTCATGGAAAGGGTTAAGTTAAGAAAGAAGCAAGATAAAAAGATATTGATTGGAGAATTAGTGCAAGACTGTATGGAGGACTGATGCTACAGCAGCTAGAGACAACAGTAAGGTTATCACAAGTGGTTGATTTTCTTCATGCATGAGCAAGTGTGTGTGTCAGAGCTTGGAGCCATAGAAAGGAGACCTATGACATCAAGTCTCAGGTTGTAAGTTTCACTTTCAATTAATTCAATACAGTAATATGTCCCTTTCCCATAAAGATGATGTCACTTTATTACATAACTCCTTGATCATATGTATAGACTAGTTGTTGAATATATTAATCTGTCTTTACTTCGATTGGTTCATTCGGTTGTGATCTGAACGGGATGAGAGCATTGGAGAAAAGCCTGGAAAAACAAAGATCTAAGGAAAGCATTCATAAGGTATGTCCATGATCCTCATCTCTTAGTTCATTCAATAGTCTAGATCTAGGGAAAGTGTATTATTCTGTCCTATTTTGTTCTAGATCCAGGTGGATCTACGGAGATCGGTTTGTGTCCGCACTCACGGATTTATCCTGAAACAAAATTGGTGACTCCACTGGGGACCTATCCCTTTTTTCTTTATGGTTTTTTGAATTTTCTGTGGCCATTTGCTCTATTTTCCTTTTTCTCTTGATTTGTCAGTCTCTGAGTCCTCAGGATATCCTGAGAGACCTTCTGGGTCTATAAGCCAGTTTGAATTTTTCTTGTTTTTTTCAGGGATTCTCGCACTGTGTCCATTGACCGCCTACGAGAACCAGGAAAGTTCACACTCTGCATATATATTCCAGTGCGAACAGTTCGCACTTTGCATCATAGTGGCCTACTAGAACACTATCTTCTCGCATTGTGTTCCACACTGGCCTGCGAACAGATTTTTTGAAATTTTTGAATTCAAGTTTTGACTCTGTCAACTGCTCATATCTATTGATTTACACCTTTTTGTCTTATTGGAACATTGACTTACATGTCTCTTGATTTGATTTGCTTGCTTGAACTGATCTAGGGTTTCTAGGTTTTTCTTGCCTTTAAAGCTTGACTTTCATTTCTTAGCTCTTATTGGCATTTTTATTCTCTCTGATTTCTGGAGTTGAGTGTGTCGAGTTGGCTAAGAACCAGTGATTGGTTGGGAGTTAAGTGTTTGGTGTTTCTCATTTGATTGTTGGTTCGAAAGGACAATTTTCATTTGCATTGAGGAACTCCTTGGTTTGCTTTTTGTTTTTACTTTCATTGAAAGTTTTGGTTAGGTCTTTATAATTTGATTTTCTTTTCTCATTAATTAGAGTTCTTCTTGGAAAGTGAACTGCATGTTTTCTTTCAAGTTTTTGTTTTTTTCCTTTTGTGAAAACATTGAAAATCAAATTTTAGAGTGTTGAAGTTTTGAAAAAGACATCTAGACATGGCTCATTGATACATGATTGTTTGCATTGGCATCTGAAAGGAAATTGAACATTGCATTTGCATTGTAGTATTGAGATTGATTCGGAAATTGTTCTCTCTCTCCCATAACTAGGATTCATCGAATGAAAAGAATTATATTTCATCCTATCCTTGCATTATTTGGGTCAGAGTCACACATCATGAGTTTCATTTCCATTACCTTTGAGTAAACAACAGCATGTAAAAACATTACGTAATATTAAAATTGATCTAGTAACTCTTTTCTAGGGCTCTTTTACACCAACATTTAGCTAGGCTAGTGCTTTGGAGT
>JZKD02S1473066.1:0-10825 GCA_000966675.3 Picea glauca | reverse complement strand
TATACCACTCCAGTTCGTCAAAATAAACGACCCCTTAACTCATCCAAAGATGCGACTATCAAAGCCAAAATTAACAAGTTACGTTCTGTCGGGTTCATTTACCCCATTGCGTACACTTCGTGGGTATCCAACCCCATCCCTATTAACAAAAAACATGGCACTATCCGTGTCTGCACCGACTTTCGCGATCTCGACCATGCTTGTCCCAAAGACAACTTTCCAACCCCTTTCATCGACCAAATTATTGATGATTGTGCCGACCATGAGGCACTGTCCTTTATGGATGGGTTCTCCGACTACAGTCAAATCCAAATCCATCCAACAGATCAATATAAAACCACTTTTAATACCCCTTGGGGTACCTTTTCTTATTGTGTCATGTCTTTTGGAATCAATAATGTCGGTGCTACATTTCAACGAGCCATGACCTATGTTTTCCATGATCTTGCTCGCATCATCCTCACTTATTTGGATGACCTCACTTCCCGATCCAAAAAATGAACTCAGCATTTAGAAGACTTACACATCATTTTCCAACGATGTTGCCAGTATAATATGCACTTGAACCCTCTCAAGTGTATATTTTGCGTCATTTCCATACGCCTCCTTGGGTTCATAGTTTCCCAACATGACATCATGGTGGACCCCCTCAAGGTCCAACCTATAACGAAAATTACACCACCAAAGAATTTACGACAACTGTAGAGCTTGCAAGGGAAAGCCAACTTTTTACGTCACTTTGTCCCAGATTACGCCACTTTGTCCCAGATTACGCCACTCGCGCACATGGTTTCCTCTGCCTATTGCATCATGATATCCCATTACAATGGGATGAACATGTTGAATCAACTTTTGATGATTTAAAATCCGCCTTATCCAATGCCCCTTTGATTAGTCCTCCACACTATGATCGTGATTACATCCTCTACTTGTCATCCTCACCGGTCTCAGTAGTAGAAGTCCTCGTCCAATTAGGGGATGATGGGAATGAACATGTCATTTACTACATCAATAAAAATATTTCAGGGCCACCCCTGAAGTACAATCATGATGAGAGACTTTCCCTAGAAGTTGTCCTCATAGTCCAAAAGCTGCGCCATTATATCATGCTTCGAAATTCCAAAGTCATAGCAGATTCTAACCCCATGCAATACTTTCTTAGTCACCGACAGATTAATGGAAAAATTTCCCGATGGATCATTATCCTCCAGGAATACGACCTAGAGTTCTCAACTCCCAAAAGAAAGAAAGTGCTTGTCATCGTCGAACTCACTACAACTTTTCCCTCGGATGCCAGATCTTCCCCCATCAATACATATTTTCCCGATGAACACCTCTTCTTCATCCCCTCCGATGACCCCTGGTACAACGACCTTCTCATCTACCTTCAGACACAGAAGTTTGGGTCTCATCTCTCTCAAGACGATCATCAATGCATTCGCCATCAGGCCCCTCGATATCTCCTCATCAGAGACATTCTTTATCGACATGGGGTTGACACCATTATTTGCTAATGTTTGACCATTGACGAAGCTGACAGAGTCTTGAACGATTACCATAGTGACACTTGCGGTGATCACCTCTTAGGTATGTCCACCTCCCAAAAAAACATTTGAGTGGGCTAGTTTTGGCCCACATTGTTTCATGACTGCATCCACTCTTTCAAGCGATGCGACAAATGCCAACTCTATGTAAACAAAGCACGAGCACCACCAACTCTTCTACATCCAGTCATCATCACCAGCCCCTTCTACAAATGGGGCATAGACTTCATGACTTTCCATCCTCCATCCAGTAATGGAGACAAGTACATTGTTGTGGCAAAAGATTACTTTACCAAATGGGTCGAAGCCATGCCCACTGTCAACAATACCTCTGACACAACAATGCGTTTTTTCTTCAACCATGTCATTAATCGATTCGAAGTCCCACTACAGTTAGTGTCTGATCATGGTAAACACTTTGAGAACGATATCTTCATGAAACTCTCCTCAAAGTTAGGCTTCTCCCATGATTTTGCCTCCCCATACTACCCTCAGTCCAATGGACAGGTCGAGTCTGTCAACAAAGTCCTCAAAACCATGCTACAACATACCATCAACAGACATAAGAACAACTGACATCATATGTTAATTTCCACATTGTGGGATTATCGCACGACAGTCAAAACTACCACAGATTTTACACCATTATACCTCGTCCATGGGATCGAAGCCACCCTCCCTATCGAGTGTGAAATCCCCACGTTAAGCATTTCCATTGAGCTATTACCTGACACTGCCCCAATGGAGCAACGCTTGCTGACCTTAGAGTCGCTAGATGAAGATCGTCGATATTCGATACAGAGCAATGAGGCAGCTAAAAAATAGTCCAAAGCCACCTTTGACCGCCATGTCAACCTTTGCTCATTCAACGAAGGGGATCTCGTCTTAGCCTACAATATCGCCCACGATACCCTCGTCTAGGGGAAATTCGAGTCATTATGGCATCGACCCTACATCGTCCAACACTGCCTCACCAAGGGGGCATATCTTGGCCTCTCCAGAAGGCTACCCTCTCAAAGAACCTGTCAACGAGTTGTACCTAAAGAATTTTTATGCCTAAGCATAGCCATTCTACCTTAGGTTTTTCTTTGTACACATTAATAGATTTTTTAGTCTTCCTTTCCACCACCATTCCACATGTTTGATCTATCATCTATTTTATTGATAGATGCATCATCCATCATCCTGCCACATCGGTCATGTTGACGGTGCCAATCATTGGACCCAAAATCTCGCTTCAACCGTTTGGGCCCTCTATACCCCCTCACATGTGCTGGTCCACTCCAGTGGCATATATTTGTGCTCGACCACCGAAAACCAAGCTAAATACTCTACTGTCATTGGTCTCCTCGCTGAGTCCAGTCACTGCCACATTCATCACCTTAGCATTCTATTAGATTCCCAACTTGTCATTCTACAATGCAACAATGTATATCATGTTCGCGATCCTTGCCTCTTTTGCAAATACATGCAAGTTAGACTTTTATCTCACAACTTTGATTCAATCACATTTACACACATTCCAAGAATATTTAATTAAATAACAGATAATATGGCTAACCTAGTATTATATTGGCATTCATCACATCAAAACATCATCACATATACATAAACATCATACATCTGTCATAACATATAGAAAATACATCATAAATCATAAAGAACATCCAACACATAAAGACATGAATGATCCCAAAATATATGTCCAGATATATATATATACATATATCATCAATAATGTCACAAGTGTTTACAACAATACAAAATACATCGCCCGTAGGCCAATGAGTCCCCTCACCCCTATAGGTGCAAAATGGGTACCCCCTACCCTATACAAAATGGGTATTAACTACCCTATACAAAATGGGCTCTCGAGCCTATATATACACAACCCTGACACTCATGGTGCCCCAGAGCTCCCACCAAGGTCCTCTGTCAGTTGGAGGATCCCCACCAGTTGGGGGCCCTCCAGGTCCAGGGGGAAACTGACCAGTCATCGCTGCCCTCGCTACAACCGCGTGACGGATCATAGTCCGCCACTCTGCAGGTACGTCCACACACTACTCCAGGACCTCCTCGTCCTGGATGTGGGCCCACATAGCATCCAATACACCCTGTAACACTCACTCGAAGCGACGACGCATGTCCTCTACCAACGCCCCAGCCTCTGTCCGCGGTGCATGTGTTGGTCCAACACCAACATCATCCTGTCTCCACCTTTTCCCCACCCTCACCTCTACTGTCGACGGTCTTACTGGTCCTCGACGGGCTGACTCCCTGACCATCTCTGCCTCACTGCCTCATGGTCCCACATTTGCAAAACAATACCAAAGGTAGAGTTAGCATCCATGTATACATATATAATATGCTACGCTATCAAAATCATGAAACATAAAAAAAAAGACATACCTCAAACATCCCAGTGCTCCCTTGGAGGTAGAATCATGTCTGGGTCATGTCGGTAATCCATACCAGTGTATGGGTACCGTAGTATCACCTGTGGCATTTGTCTTCACACGCGCGCCACTATGGTCGTGAAGTAATGGCCACCCTCTTCGCCCCCATTTCGAGCCAACACATGGTCCCACCGCATCAGTCACGACTCTCGTAGCCTCACAGGCTCCAACGAAATCCTAGGGTGCAATAGGGGAACCCTCTCCAGAAACCAAGCCACCAGAATAGACCCAAAGGAAAAGTCACCAGAGTCGGATGTCCGACACCAGTTAATCTGCACCATCATCCTAGTGTGCAACATAATCCCCCCAGGAAAAATGGTCCCCATCAAGGACCCTCTCCACGATTCTTAGTTGACCTCCTGAGATCCATTGAGTCGCCGAGGATCCATAGATCCTCACCACCATAGTGATGATACACTCCATCAAGAGGTCCTCTATTGCCTCAATCCTGATGACTGAGCCAAACATTAGGTGTGGCCTTGTGCAGTGGAGAGCCAACAAGTCTCCCACTCTCTCATCCCCTGACAATTGGGGGTTAGTAGGAAGGGCCATCCCATGGAATGGGAGCCCTGTAAAAAAATAAACATCCTCGATAGCCAAGAATATAAGCTGATGTCCCCTAACGATGAAACACTATAGATCAGTGCTCCCCATGGCTATTATATACTGGAGCAGGAAATCATGCGACCGTAGGCTACCCGTAGGCTACCAAGTGCCTCCGAACTCCCGACTGTTGTCTCACCACCTCCTGGAGACGGTCCCAATATCGCTCCCTCCAATGAACTGACATCATGCTCTCTGCACTATGATAATCACCTACATCCACACAAAAACACTTGGTCAACCTTCATCATCCATACAAACCATACAAAAATTCAAAATTTCAACACCCTTAGCCCTCCCTCCAATGCACGAATTTCACCCATACAGGTGTGCACATGTGCGCACCTGTTCGTTGCACAACTGCGCACTCATGCCCAACTATCTGCAAAAAAACCGCGCATCCCATGTGCAACTGTCACCCAGACAGGTGTGTACATGTGCGCACCTGTTCTCAGGACAGTTGCGCACTGATGCACAACTATTTGAGAAACAACTGCGCACAATGCCTAGTTGTCAATTTAACAGACACACATCTCATGCATGCCTGTACTTCCCTTCCCCACGCCCATATGCGCGGATGTGTCAAGAAAAACCACACAATATGTATAGGAAAATGAATTGTACCCATGCATATGTGCGCAAGTATTTCTCCTTCTCCCACACACTGGTGGGCCCCTACCCAAAACTATCCTTGTACGACCATCCAAACACCCCGTAACTACATTCTACAAATTTAAAATTATGCAGGAGGATGGGACCACTAACTTGGCTCTCGCAACTCTCGGATCGATCGACCTGTGCTCCCGTAATATCCAAATCTCCTCAAGATGCTCTTGTCAAATCAGTTACAACGACAGGTACAAATGAGGTGGCATTGTGGGCCCACCAACCATATATAGTCCCTTTTGCCAAACTTCCACACTCAGTTACAGGAGCCCATAACCTCCATTTTACGATCCATTCTCAGCCCTGAGATCTTGGTCCCACCATATACACATTCACATTCCCTGGGTCATCATCTGAACCTGGCCCCGGAGGACCATTTTTCTCACATCACGTTCATGTACGCATACTCATGTTCACATTTATCAAATAACTGCTATATGTTCTTTATCATCATATATTGTTCATGTCGGGTATTTGGTTTTCATATGTGCAGGTATTTGTTCATCAAAGTGATGCCACCCCTTCAGGTATATGTTTTACACTGGCATGTAATTATCCCGTCTATAAATCAATTGCATCTCCCAATTACCCCCTATGACTTTTACCTTTAGGGTCCTTACATCCGATTCTGCAGTACCGCCACCTCTGCTGCATTTGGGTACTATCACCTGATAGAACTCTCCCCCACATGAGTTTTCCCATTCATAGTTCCCCTTGATAACTTGACACTCATGTTGATTTCACCCCTAGGGATGGGAGTCTCGATAGTCTTCTGCACTTCCAAGAATGAACCCCATCCTTATTCTCATCATATTGCTAGCTTTCTCAATGGATTCCTAGGCCATATCATCTCGATTCTATTGACTGTACCTCCACAGTATCATTAGCCCTCCATCTCATCCACCATCAGTTTTCCCATCTGCAGATTGTCCCCCATTCATTTACCTCATACAGAAACCCACCTATGGGCCCCTCACCCTCCACCAGTTCTCTTTCACAAATTGTACCCTCATAGGCCAAGCCATCTTTCATTGGGGCACCTGTTTCTGTATCTGTACACTCAACCCAAATTATTCTTTATTTATTTGGTAATTGTAAAAAACCTTTGTTTCCAACATTTACTTTGCTTTTTTATCATCACCCTTGATGACCTTATTTTTCCAGAAACACAACCCATGTCTCCCTTGGTTGGGGCATCCACTCTTTATTCATTCCGACATCGTTCACAAACCCTGAGTATCCCAAGTCCATGTACCCATGATCTCTGAGTTTTTCCACTTTGTTAGCCTCTGGCATAGTTTAATCCCATATCTAGTTGTCCCCCTGATACTAGATACAGTTTTATAGTTGCTGCCAATCATCCTCCAAAATTCCCTAACTAAGGGTAGTCTTGAGTCTCACCACATCTTGAATTTTTTCATGTTACCTGTCAATACATGATCTCATCTCATTGGATTTCAAAAAGCCCTTTTCTTCTTGGAGTCATGTCTCCCTTTCTGTCGACATCAACACAGTTTCCAGAAGGGCAACAATATCTTGACTCTCATTACCCTTACAATGAGGAGTCTCGGACGACCCAGAGAGAATCATCATTGCTCTATGATTCCGTTGACCCCCATAACATTCGACTTCAACAAACTCTCATGATACGATGGGTCTTATTATGCGACGATTGCAGTTGTTTCATACCAACTGAATACCTTTGAATTCGTTCGGCCATCAATGCCTACGAGTCATTGACACTTATTACATGCATCCTTGCCTCATTTCAGAGTATGTTCACCATTCAGAACTACCATCTGTCGTTATCAACCACCCTTGAGGGCGCTGCAATTATCTACATCAACATACATCTTCAATTACTGTCTCACATTTTGGTTAAATGACACGAGCATGGGGCATTCTCGCCTCGTTTGTACACAAATTTTCTTTTTTCTCCCAAGAGAAAGGTTTGTGTCCCATAGTTTCCCCTCTCCCTCCGATAGATCTCTCTTGCAGTTCCTCTTAGCACTCTTAATTACAATGGCACTCTCAATAAAAGAAACATTGATGTATTTCATCTATACGTATACTCCTAACCTCACACATCAAGGGGCATCTGTTATCACTGAAATATCGCCTACAACATTGCACGCAAATGGTTATAGAAATACAACAAGGCCAACAACAATTAGTTCACTTGCAACACTGAAATGCATTCAAAAGGCAAAAAACTATACAAATTGGGTAACAAATTGACATGCACAAATTCACCAAAGGAAGCGCGCGCACAGTGTGCATTGTGCGCGGGCCAACAAAGTCCTCAGAGCGCACAATGCGCTAAGTGTGTGACTGTGTACGAGAAAATCCACACACTTCTATGAACAACACATTTATGGATCTTGTCATCCTCTCAACCACTTATGGACGAGCTCCCAACACGATTTGACCTTTATATATGAGGGAAATCCGAATGGAGGGATGGTCAAGGACTAGAGGGTGCCCTAAAAGGCCCCTTGTTCACACCAAGAACCAATTACATTTTTCCTTGAAGAAATGCTATAAATAAGAGCCATGGGTTCACTAAGAAACCAAGATCTTCATAGTATTGTTATGCTGGAAGAATTCTCCCTTGAGAATCCTCTTTTCTCTTTGGAGCCTTCAAGCATCATTGCAATAGGCCATTCCACTCACCTCTTGAGGGAATATGCATTGTTGTTCTTCACCATTTTCCATTTTTCTTCCATTGTAAGAAGAGCTTTCCATTAGGAAAATCAAGAGCCCTCCCAAGGAGGAAGAGGGAACTCATAAGTCCTCATTTTTCTCTACGGTGTTTTGCCTACTAATCTATTGATCCATTGGTAGCATTATGTTGGTCATTGGTTGATTTTTATGGTTCTAATTTTCTCATGCTTTCTAACTTTTATTTCTTAGTTTTTTTAGCTTATTTCTTTGTTTATACATGTGTTTGGCTTGTTTAACCCACTCACAAACTTCTGTCTTGTCTAACAGGCTCATCTCGACATGCAAGTGTTGTTGTTTTGCTCACCCAAGTGACAAAACCAACACAACACTAAGGTCATGAAAAGAGTGAGTCCTCATTAAAGGATTGGTTATTTGATTGGTGGAAGATAATATTGGGGTTCTTACTGAAGTTTTTTATTCTAGTTTGGGGTTGGATGGGGTTTATTCTTTTCTTTCAAGAAGATGTAAAAAATATTCTAGAATTTTGTTGGAAATGGGGCTCAACCATGGTATACCTCACGAAGTGGTCTCCCTTTTCTAATGTGTTCTATGAAAAAGTGGATTTAACACATGTATGGTGTTGAGAACACACTTATACTGAGAGGTGGTGGGGGGGGGGGGTTGAATCGGTATAAGATTTGTTTTTTTACTTTTTCAAATATTCATCAACCATAGGAAAACAATCACATATGAGATCTATTAACTACAAAACATGGAACACAAGAGTTACATGGAAACACTTTTGAGAGAAAACCACAAAACTTCTCTTTATAATATTGGATTACTGAGAAAGGGGGTGACTCAATAATAGAGAAATTCAATCCTTTTCTAACCACAATAATGCAAGTATTATATCAATGTAGAATTATCATCCAATAATTGTAGAGTAAATAAACAATGAACAAATGATAAATCATACGCATACATAATACACCAGTGTTTTTACGTGGAAACCCAAAGTGGGAGAAAACCACAAAATGCTTTTTCTTATATGTGTTTAAGAATTACATTCATTGGAAGCACCAACTTCCTTTGTTTTCCAGCTGCAACTGGAAGGAGGCTCCAACCCCCTAGTTTCTCAGACTACAACCTGAAGGAAGCTCCAACTCCCCAATTCTCTGGCTACAACCATAAGGAGGCTACAACCCCCTATGTTCTCTGGCTACAACTGGACGGTGGCTACAACCACCTATCTTTTCCCCGTCCAACCGCCCTGAAATAAAAGTAGAATGATGGAACCACTGTCACACTATCAATGTGAGATATATTGATGTAAACCTGTACCAATCAACCTGTAATCAACCTGTACCATAAACAAGTGCATAAAGCATGCACTAACCTATACCTCAACCTGTAATTAGCCTGTAGCATAAACAAGTGCATCAACCATGCACCAACTTGTACCAAACAACCTTTAATCAGCCTGTACCATAAACAAGTGTATCAACCATGCACCAACATGTACCTCAACCTGTAATCAACTTGTACCATAAACAAGCGCATCAACCATGCACCAACCTGTACCTCAACATGTACCATCAATGAGTGCATCAACCATGCACCAACCATGAATCAAATACACATAAACTATGACTCATCAAGATGTACCAACATCATCAACTATACACCTCATGTATGTGCCAACTCATCAACTACTTGTCTCAACCATGTACCCAACATGTTCCTCAACCAAAATACCTCATCAATTTCATCATCCAAATCTGATTTGTAACTCTGTAGCAGACCTGGTGTATATGATCACATACCTACAAACCTTCCTTAACTTTAACAACAAGAGACTAGCATTTTATCAAACTTTACTTTAGTCTCATATGACTAGTTTTGGATTAGTCAACAACCCTAACTTGCAATAATCATAAATATGTACCTGTAATGAATAAATATATGAAAATGGTACACAATGTTCTTTAGTATATTTTATGCAATTCCTCTAGATTTCACTACTTGGAACCTCTTAGAAAAGGAGTTATAGCAAAAATGGCATACCTTGTTGAATTCTGGCTTATTCTAGAGAGATAACTTGTAGAGCATGCCCCACACAGAATATTTGTTGTATGGATCTGAAATTTTTACACAAAATACTAAAGAATGCTCTAACCAATACATTTGGTCTTACTGAATTTGGATCTGTTATGAAGAATTTATGACGTTTTTACCCGAAACACCTGTTTTAGACTAGTTTTAGGACTAGCCACAAACCCTATTTTCAACGATGTGTAACTCCAAAAATACAACGACCCACAAGCTGAAATTTGTATCATAGCTACTTGGATATGTTTTCTTAATGACCTCCCAATTTCACGGTTTGAATCATTCTAGAAAAAATGTTTTCGTAAAAATGGTGAGATGACCTGTAAATAACATACCTCAGAAAGCATCATTAAAATAATTTATCCTCCCTTGAATTCCAACCTTCTTTACTTCACCTTCCCTATGAAATTCGGCTTAGATATCCTTTGGTTACCTCAGTCACCTGTAGATATTCAATATGCTCAAGTGTGATTAAAATGAGAGAGCCTTACCTCTTATTTATACTTTCATACTTTAACCATCTTAACCCAATTTCCTTTACATTTATGAGAGTGTGTGATTCAATATTTATACTTTTATACTTTAACCATCTTAACCCACTTTCCTTATTTTAGGGTTAACCCACTTCTAACCACTTGTCCAATTAATAATTTCTCCATTAAATTTATTATTTAAATAATTTATCTTGTATCCACTTTGACTTATAGTACACTCATCACTTCACTTTACCTCAAGGGGTTACCTTCTAACTATCTTAAACCATTTTCATTATTTTAGGGC
>JZKD02S1473055.1:0-10825 GCA_000966675.3 Picea glauca | reverse complement strand
CCGACGTGGTATTTGAACAAAGAGAGAGAGAGCTCAACACTTGGGGTGTTGGATCCATAGGATCTGTTTGGGAAAAAGGAGAGTCCTTTACGACCGTTAGATCCGAAGAAGGTGCAGGAAAGACATCCGGGAATCCTTTCGGAAGTTTGGTTGTCGGGAGAAGCGAGGTGCATTGAGGCACAAACCTCTGAAACCCAAAACCCCGAAACCCCGAGAAGATATACACCATAGATCTGGGGAAAATATCTTGACCGTTGGATCAAGCAAAAGGGAAGATGGTAATTTTGGGAGTTCGGTTGTCGGGAGAAGTGGGATGTGTTGACGTACAAACTCCCGAAACCTGAAATCGTGAAATCCCGAAGAGATGAAGTAGTGGGTCGAGTTGACATCACTTCGATGGATGTGGACACATGGGATGTGTGCCACGTACCAATGGGCCCCGAAGGAAAATTAGACACAACGGGGTTGAATGGCATCGCCTGAGGTAACGTGGACCTTCTTAAGTACACCATGTGTCACCACCGTGGTTGGTGAGAGTTGTGTTGTGGTCCCAGAGGCTAGAAAGGTCAGAAGTTCATAAGTTGAGAGTTGGAGAGGGAAGTGAGTGTGGAAGCCGCCAGGATTGCAATCTCGAAACCCTGAAATCCAAAACTTTGAAGTCCCAATTAGAGAACCTTGAGATCTAGCGCTTGGTCACAACCCATGGTTGTGTGGGTTGGGGGAACTGAGTAAAAAGTTCTATGGCCCGAGTTTCCTACAGAGTCGAGCAAAGATCGAAAAAATCATGGAAACTGAACTTTTTCTTGAATCAAGTTGCTTATGAATGTTGTGGGATTTGTTAAGGAATAATGACCTGACAAATTCCAGTTGTCTGCAAATTGTGATGCAGAAGTTCGACAAGTACCAGAACCGAATAGAATTTCCACTTAGTGCAAGAGGAATGGAAGGGGCATGGACTGTTTCCAGTTTTGAGGATGAAGCAAAAGGAATGGATGCCCATTTAGGAGTTGAAGGATCGAAATCCAATGGTCATGGAGAAGAGATAGATAAGGAAGGAAACATGAGGAATATCATTGAAGGATTTCAAAAAGATGCCCAAACTCGTCGGGCAGATAGCAGAAAGATCAGGAAAAACAAGGTGAATTCAACGTAAAGTTGATAAAGAGTTTGGAGAGAATATAAAAGAATATAAAGAGTGACTCGAGCAGAAAAGGGAGTCACCAGACTTATGAGGGAAGAAGGTCAAGGAGTGTTGGTAGACACCATCATGACTCCCAAGGTTGCTCCAAGAGAAGGGAACACAGTAGTTCAAGCCCATCTCCTACCAGAAATCACAGGAGATCTGGAGTGGATGAATTGAAGGGAGATATGAACAAGATTAAGCCTCCTACGTTTGATGGAGAACATAAGAAGGAGGAAGATGCTGAAACATGGTTGCTTGGTATGAGTAAGTACTTCCAACTACAGAATTATTCCTCTCATGCGGAGGGAAGAATTGTGATTTATCAACTGAAGGGAAAATCATCCATGTGGTGGGATCAACTTGTACAGGTGCAAAACATTAGAGAGAAAGATATCACTTGGAAAGAATTCAATAGGTATTTCAAGAAGAAATACTTGACTAAAAGATATTATGACAAAAAGATGAAAGAGTTCTTTGAACTCAAGCTGGGAAGCATGACCATTGATGAATATGAACGAAAGTTTTTGGAATTACTAAAGTATGTTTCATTCATCAAGGATGAGACTGTCAAGATCAAAGGTATCTGAGTGGACTGCCACCTTCCATTGGGGACAAGATTCAATATTATGACCCTAAGACTATGGAAGAAACGATAAGAAGAGTGAAATGCCTATATGAGCAGCAAAGAGGAAAGCCTACCTTTCGGAAAGATTGGGACGACCAGAGGAAGTTCAAGAAAGAACAGAGGCAGAAGGGAAACAAACCTCCCTTTTTGAAAAACAATCCTCAAGGACAACCATCATTTAGAGAGGCAAGAATGGCTGATGTAGGGGAACAAAGGCCAAGACAGACGCCCATTCAGTGTTGGGGCTGTCAGGGAAGCCATAAGTACAGAGATTGTCCCCACAAAAATGGAAAAGTGAGAGTTGTCCATAATGTATAACATGTTGAAATAGTGGAGTACATGGGCAGTAGAATGCCAAGGATCTATGCAGCCCTGGACAACTAGCAAGCTGAATTTTAGTCACACCTGATTGAAGTGGAAGGTATGATTAACAACCGACCATTTACTATTTTAATTGATTCAGGGGCTAGCCATAGTTATATAGATCCTAGAGTGGTGGAAATTTTGCATTTATCAAGAAGCAAACATGAAAAATCTTGGTTAGTGCGGCTGGCTACAGGAACCAAGAGGAAAGTCATTGAGTTGGTTAAGTCTTGTCCTGTGGACATGAATGGACTGAGCACAAAGGTTGAATTGAACATTATGCCTTTAGGCTCTTATGACTGTTTAATTGGGATGGATTGGTTGGACCAACACCATGCCATCTTGGACTTTCGTAACAAGGAATTCACTTGCCTGGATGAGGAAGGGAATCAGAAAACAATCCAAGGAATTTCCAGAGTTGTTGCTATCAAAGAAATCTCAGCAATGTAGCTAAAGAAGTGTTACAGAAAAGTCTGTCAATTATTTGCAGCCCATGTGGAGGAAACACCTAAGGATAAGGTGTCAGGTATTGGATATCATGTGGTACTAAAGGAGTTTGAAGATGTATTTTAGGAGGTACCAGGATTACCTTCGAAAATAGATATTGACTTCTCAGTAAACTTGATGCATGGAGAAGCTCCAGTATCGAAAGCTCCTTACAGAATGAGTACGCCAGAGATGAAAGAACTGCAATTGCAGCTTGAGGAGATTCTAAAGAAGGGTTACATATGCCCAATCGTGTCACCTTGGGTGCCCTAGTTATTTTTGTGAAGAAGAAGGATGGAATGCTGAGATTGTGTATCGATTTTAGACAATTGAAAAAAGTAACTGTAAAGAACAAGTATCCTCTGCCGAGGATTGATGACCTCTTCGATCAGTTGAAGGATGCAAAGATCTTTTTGAAGATAGACCTCAGGTCGTGATATCACCAAGTAAGGATAAAGGATGAAGACATCAACACGACCACCTTTAGAACAAGGTATGGTCATTACGAGTTCACAATGGTGTCATTTGGGCTGTCAAACACACCTGTTTCTTTTATGTGCTTGATGAATGGTGTGTTCAGAGACCATTTAGACAAGTTCGTCATAGTCTTCCTAGATGACATTCTGGTGTATTCCAAGTCAGAGGAAGAGCATGAGAAACATATGAGTATGGTGTTGCAGGTGCTAAGAGAGAACCAACTATATGCCAAGTTGGGCAAGTGCTCATTTTATCAAAAGAAGATCCATTACCTGGGGAATATTATTTAGAAGGATGGGATAGTTGTAGACCCTGAGAATATTGAGGCCATCAGAGAGTGGTCAGCGCCAAAGAATGTGACAGAGGTCAGATCCTTTAAGGGTATAGTTGGTTATTACAGAAGGTTTACCCTAGGGTTCTCAAGGATAGCTCACCCTATCACTTCCTTGCAAAGGAAGGAGAAGAAATTTCAATGGACAGAAGATTGTGAGAAAAGCTTCCAGCAACTAAAGTAATTGTTAACCAGTGCTCCAATCCTGAGGATTGCATATCCGAATGAAGACTTTGTAGTATGTACAAATGCATGCAAAGAAGGATTGGGAGGAGTCCTCGGTCATAATGGATTTATAATTTGTTATGAATCCATAAAGTTGAAAGAGCACGAAAGGAACTATGCAACTCATGATTTGGAGTTGGTAGCCATTGTACACGCTCTAAAGAAATGGAGGCATTACCTCATGGGAAGGAGGTTCGAACTGAGGACGGACCATAACGGTTTGAAGTATTTGTTTGATCAGACAACTTTGAATGCTAGGCAGAGTAGGTGGTTGGAGTTTCTTTGTGAGTATGACTTTGATATCAAGCATACCAAAGGAAAGGAAAACAAACTGGTTGATGCACTCAGCAGGAGAGTGCATTAATTGCATGCTACGGCCATTAGCATGTATCGAACTGGTATTAAAGGAAGAATTTCGGAGGCTGCAAATGCAGATTTGCAGTACATGGATTTGGTAGCAAAACTACAGCAAGGTGAGATGCCACATAAAGTGGAAAATTATAAATTGGAAGCCGATAGAACACTTATGTACAAGAACAAAATTTATGTACCTAAAGTCCAAGACTTGAAACTTATGATTTTGAAAGAAATGCATAATGTGCCTTATGCAGGGCACCCTGGATATCAGAAAATTGTGGCAGCAGCAAAGAGCCATTTCTTTTGGCCAGGTATGAAGAAAGATATTGTTGAATACATCGCCATATGTATGGAGTGTCAAAAGGTTAAAGTTGAGCATAGACACCCAGCAGGGTTGCTGCAACCTTTACCCATTCCTGAGTGGAAGTGGGAAGTGGTGACAATGGATTTCATCACAGGATTGTTCAGAACTGGAAAGCAGCATGATTCAATCATGGTGGTGGTGGACAGGCTTATGAAAGCTACCTGTTTCATTCCGTTAAAGACTACTCACAAGGTAGTGGATGTTGCCGACGTATTTTTTAAGGAACTGGCATGATTGCACGGGATTCCCAAGACAATTGTGTTTTACAGAGACCCGAAATTTACCTCAAATTTCTGGAAGGGGTTGTTCAAAGGATTCAGAACGAATCTGAACTTTAGCATAGCCTATCATCCCGAGTCTGATGGACAGACAGAGAGGGTGAATCGAGTAATAGAAGACATGATAAGGATGTATGTGATGGACAAACCATCGAAATGGGAAGACTACCTGCACTTGGTATAATTCGCTACAATAATGGGTATCAAGCATCGTTGAAGATGAGCCCATTTGAAGCACTTTATGGTAGAAAGTGAAATACTCCAGTAAGCTGGGATAATCCAGTTGTCTAGGCAGTAGTTGGGCCAGATTTTCTTAAGGAAATGGAGGAACAAATGCTAAAAATTAAGTAGAATTTAAAGGTTGTCCAAGACAGGCAGAAAAGTTATGTTGATAAAAACAGAACCCACAGAGAGTTTAAAGTGGGCGATCATGTTTTCCTGAAAGTAAAATCCAATAGAAGTTCCCTGAAGCTGGGAAACTGTGCCAAGTTGGAAACTAGATTTTGTGGTCCATTTTAAATCCTAGAAAGGACTGGGCCAGTTGCATATATGCTTGCATTACCTGCATCCATGATTGTACATAATGTGTTTCATGTTTCATTGCTTAAGAATTATATACCTTATGGTAATCATGTAATTTATTGGAATGTGATTCAGGTGGAGCAAGAAGATGTCTTGCAAGTGCATCATGTGTGCATATTGGACCAGAAAAGAAAACAGCTCTGGAATTGAGTTGTAGGACTTGTAAAGGTCCAGTGGACCTAGTATGGTCCTGAGGATGCGACATGGGAGCATGGGGATGCTATGCAGGAAGAATACCCACATATTTTTTAATATTGTGGAAATCTTGTTGATGTTGTGTAAAAGTTGCACTGAGGACAATGAAAAAATAAGGGGAGGGGATTGTAATATCCCCCGGTAGTGCCCCAGTTATATTATGAATTGTAATCATGTTTATTAACTGTAATCATGTTTTGTAGGCTAGTGAGACGAGTATTGATAAGATGGTGAACTTATGTGTTTATTAGGCTGGAGATCTTAAGTGTTAAGTCTAGGAGCCTGTTTTTGTATATGTAATTATGCAGAACATTAATAAAAATATAAACATCGTTGTGTGCAGACTGACCACGAAGAAAGATTGACGGGGGACTAAGCTTCCACAGAGTGGGTAAGGGAAAAGGGGCTGAAAGGTTGGAAGAGGGGCTAATCTTAGGGGCTTTAGTCCTTGGGAATAATAATTTATTATTATTCCAAAAAGCTATGTGAAATGTATGTTTTTTATCCTAAGTTCCTGGAAGGGGGAACATGTGCAAAAGGGAATGCATGTTGATGGAGCGCATGCAGCCTCGTGGGAGACATGTGTCAGCCCTGGAACATGCAATTTAACCCAAATATTGAGTTGTGGAGGGGGTTCATCCTCCATTCTGTCGTTTGTTGTCTGAATGGAAGGATCTTTGCGTCTGATTTTTGCATGCCTCATGCAGCTCTGAGATTGGAAGCCTATGATGTTTTCTTGTGATGTCGATACACCCTCTGTCTAAATTGTTGATTCTGTGTTAGACCTCTTTGTGGATTGCTTGTCACACATCCCGAAACTAGTGAGAACCATGGACTTAGATGCATCTTCTATGAATCCTAGGTATTATGTAATTGTCTGAGCCATGTGGTGTCGTAATTGTGGGTTGTTGAGGCCACGCAGTTCCTGGACCGAGTGTGGATTGCTTCCTTCTGTCATTCCTGCGTGAATGAGTGTTGAACCGTTATTGTTGTCCTCACCTGGCTGTAGCTAATTCGAGGAGTGTGATAAAGAAGTGGGTTGTCGGGCTCGTGGTAGAAGAGGCAGGTTTTTAGGTCTGTGAGCAACTCTCTCCAAGTGAGAGAGTCTGCTGGAAAGTGGTTTTCTCCCAGAGAGAGTCTAGCACCAGCTACGAAGCTCTGATAATTCCTGATCTGACCTATTGTCGAAACCCAAAGAAGGAGGTGAAGCACCGATGGAATGTGCTTGTGAAGGTGTATACTCCCAGGTGGAACAAGCATGTGGGGAATGAGATCCTGTGAGTAGTGGGCTTAAGAAGGCTCCTGGAGAGGGAATCCTTCCGGTTGCTCTGTGCAGTTTTCCTATAACCTCAGCCTAGTCTACGATTCCCTTGCCCTGGGTGGAGCTTGGTCCCATCTCGGGGGTGACCCACTGATGAGAGTGATGAGCAACATGGTCTAATGTTGGGAGGTTCGTGGAAGGTTTTCACGTGGTTGGTGAAGCTACTACAGTTTCAAAGATAAGTATATGCATGTGTTTAATTTGATTTAAAATGCATGTATGTGATGCTTGCAATATTATCATGTATTCTGTTGCAATGATAATTATTGTTAATTCAATTAATTATGTATGTTAGCAGTGATTATATGTTTACTATGTTAATTCATTTTACTTCATTTAAATGCATACTATTTAAGTGTTATTCCGCGTAGTAGCGTTCCCGACAAGTGGATTGATAGCCGGGGATGTTACAAAAATCACAACTAAGTTTTAACGATCTCAATAAATATATCAGTGGAAGCACAACAAGGAAACCATACAAATTTGCACAAGTAATTTTCTAGGTAAATACCCCTCGAAAAATCCCTAAGGGAAAACCAATACCTTGTTGATTTTATTAAGATAAAATATGAGCTCATGTCCTAAGATAATGGCCACCTGAGGAATAATACAAAACAACAAATAACCTATTCTATCACACCTCAAGATATGTCCTTCAATCTTGTTGGTTTCTATTCCTTTGTTGCGCCTTTTCTCCTTTGCTCAGACCATGCCCTTCCTCACTTAGATGAAATTCCTTCTCCACCCAATCAATGAGATCTCCTATCTTACTCTGTGTGTTTCTCCTCCTATCACCTAGTCTGTCTTTTATAACCTTGATATTACCCTAAATCCAAAACCCTAGATCTCTAAAGTGATCAATGATTGAGATTAAATCTCATCTTCAATTTATGATCTAAAGGATAGGATTTAATTTAACTCAGTAATGCCAAATACTTAGGCATTTGACTTAAATTAAATTATATTAATTACAAAAAGTCATTCACTTTAAATCACTTTATCAAAGTGAATTTCCTAATTCTTGAGAGGTAATAAGGGCGACTTCACATGTTAAACACAAAACCAATGTGGAAGTGTCTGTCTAATGTTACAAACATCAACATTTTTATCTCTCGAAACAACTTCAATCAAAAAGGCATCAAAGATTTCCATAGTATCTAGGATCGAATTCCTATATCTTCTCAGTCTTTCATTCTTAACAACAAACTCCTTTTTTTATTTGAGAGACAATTAGGTCAAAATCCCCTATGACATTGAAGCACTTAATCTTCCTATCAAGGGACAAATCCAATCCTATAGTCAAGGCTTCATATTCAACAATGTTGTTTGTACTATCAAATTCAAACATACAAGAAAATAGTGTAGCAACATGCAAGGGGGATATAAGGACAATCTCAGCGCCAGATCCTAAACTAGAGTGAGCACCATCAAATTCCAAAGTCCAGACATCATTTTCCCCTTTGCACTCATCTTCTTGGGCTATATAATTTGCTACGACACATAAATTACCAATCCCTTCATCTAGATACATCAATTCATTCATAGGGTTTTGAGGATCTTCAACTAGGTATATTACAACATGTTCTCCATAGAGGGTAACAAAATCCCTATCAAAACTTGAAATAGTAGCATAGGACAAGTCCATTTGGAGACTACCTCCCAAGCTTGCAACCCACTTCCTAGACAATAGCATTCCCCAAGCATCATACACATAGATTATTATGACATCAATCAAGAGGGATATATCTAGGTACGTAGCTAAGATAACCTTGAGATCCTTAATGAGACCACAAACATGAATAGCCATTGAATCAATACCACATGAATTTCTATAAGTCCTTGTAATTTTTAAGCCAATCTGATTCATAAATTTCAAATCCATAACCTTAGTAGAAGCCCCGGAATCGAACATACAATTGTGAAGGAGGAGATTGTTTATCATTAAGGTAATGAAGAAAGGCGCATGCCCTCCATTATTCTTGTCATGGTTCATGGATTGAAGGATTACAGGAGGGTCCTTAGGCTCATCTTGAAGATCAAATAACTCTTTAAACTTAGCCTTTTGTGAAAGAATCTTAGTGAGTTCAACAAGAGGAACATGAATACCAATTTTAGTCAAGTCAACACCCAATTCTATGTTTTCATCATCCTTGTGTAAGGTTGGAGAAGGAGTAGGGTTAGGATTTATGTTGGATGTTCTATGTTGATAGGCCTTCTTATCATGTTGTAAACAAACTTTGCTCCTAAGATTACCCTTACATTCTTCATCCATGACATTCAAAATTTCTAATTTGGCCACCCAAGCAGCCTTAGCATTCTCAAGCTCCCATTGTTCTTTGGTAATAGTGAGAAATTTTCGTGAAGGTATAATGTATATGCAATCTACTTCTTCATCCAAATTCATGTGATCTATAGTATTAAGGTCACTCAACTCTTGACTGTAAAGATGATATACTTGGCTCTTTTTAATCACATCAACTTTGTTCATAAGGTCCTCTTGAGTCTATCTTATTTGGATGGTTGTTTGGTTCAAATTTTGATCTAATAATGTCAAGTTTTCATTACCTGTTTCTTAGGGAAAGTATTAATCTTGAATACAATCAAGTTAATTTCAACTTTAGATGCCCATTCTTGGGCTTCCAACAAGGTATTTGGGGACTTGTCCCTCAAAGGCATAAACATGTTGTAGGAGAATTGATTTGGCCTTTGGTCTAAGATCATCATGAAACTCTTTTATTAAAGTGTAAAATCCCATATTAAATTCATCAATAAACTCTTTCTTTTTTCTTGATTTGACTAAATTGGGTCAAAAGCAATCTACCATCCTCCTTTATTTCCCATTTTTTATGAAGGCGTCTTAGAGGGTTTGCCAAGTTTTAATACTTCTATCTAGAAGATTATTATACCAATACCTAGCATCCCCTATCAATGATGAAGAGAATAGTTTCATGATCACATCCTCATGTTGGTATTGGGTAATGTGGAGTCCAAGAATATGATTGAATAAGGATAAGTGGTCTTCGGTGGAGATATCATTATTAACAGAGAACTTAAGAAACCATCTATCAACATATTTAGGAATATTATGAGGTTAACCTTGAATTCTATTCATATCTAAAGGATTAAACACATTGGAGACCCATGGTTGAAGAGCCATTTGGGATACAGGAGGGTTATTAGGGGGTCTTATTTTGTGTGTTCAAATAGGTATTGGGTTATATGGATTTACTAGGTGAGAAATATAAGTGAGGATTTGATGCAATTTGATCCGAATTTTATGAGCAGAACGAAATGACTACAGATTATTAACAAGTTCTTAACACAAAATAACATAGATACAGTAAAACTGGTTTTCTATTCAATAAGGAAATAAGATGAAACTGTAAAATGCAGCGGAAAACAAGCTTGTTGGAATGGTGGTGGCTTATCTCTAAGAAGAGATGCGACGATTGCGCTCATTCGCAAGAAGATGGTTACAATGAGGCTCTGAAGGCATTTTTACAATAAAAAGGAATGTCAAAAACCCTAGAAATCCAAAAACCTAACCCTAGGAGATGAAGCGCCAAAAGTCATGTGGGCCCTGTTTGGGTAAGTCAGTACATCAACTTCCCAAGGTCGTAACTTTTGTATTCGATCTATGTTTGACGCGCTCAATACCTTGTTAGAAATATATATCTGAGAAATAAAACTTTTGTGTGAGAAACATCGAAGGAACTTCCATGTTGCTCCCCGTTTTCCCAAAAAATGTTGTTTAGGGCCTCAAAACGGCTCCGGAAATTTCAGGACCCGAAAAAACTACTAAAAATAGTAAATTACCAAAATTGCCAGAAAATTGTTTTGAGCCACTTGGAAAAGGTGGGTGGTCACCGATATCCACCTGGATCAATCCTCCCTCCTTAGTAAGCAATGGTATCCATTTCATTGAGTTCCCCCATCAAATGAGGAAATATTTGTTGAATTTGGCCCCAGGTGAGCCACTTGCCTTGGTGCAGGATCTTCCCTGCTTTGACGACTCGATAAAGATGGATCCTTTGTTGT
>JZKD02S1473044.1:0-10825 GCA_000966675.3 Picea glauca | reverse complement strand
TATGTTGCTGATATGTGCTCACATCTAACTGGTTATAAATGACAACAATGGGTAATGAATAAATGTTGAATGCTAATTGATGAGTTTTTGTGCAAGAGGGAAGTTTTGGAAAAAAAGCCCCACACTCATTTACCCCCCCCCTCTAAGTGTGGTAGGTGTGTCCAACACATTTGTATGCATTTTGTATGCTCTTGTGTAAGAGATTCAATGAATTGAGCCAACGTAGGCATTTTCCAATTTGTTCCAAAAAGGCATCTGCCAAAATGGAAATTCATGACATATACAACATATTATGGTCCTAACTTGGCAAAGATTGTTAGAATAAGTTGTTTCTCTTGTGTAGACTTGTAAATACCACATTCACCCAAGCTCAAAATCAAAGATTTAAATTTAGTAAAGAAATCTTGTATATTATCAGAACTTTTAGGGTCTAAGGTATTCAACTCTACCTCAATCATATGACCTCGCATCTCATCCTGCTTTCCAAAGAGTCCTTCCAAGGTGGTCCAGATCTCGTTTGTAATCCTACATTTAGCAACATGAAACCATAAATCAATGGATATTAACTCAAGAATTAGTCTTGTGGCCTCATCCTTATGTTTCGCCCATCTCATCTTCTCAATCGTTGATGTAGGTTCTGTTTCTATCGCCATCGTCGAATTATGTAGTCCTTTCTTTCTGAGTTGGAATTATGCCTTGGGCTTCCAATCAAAATATTTGTATGGTGTGAGGATTACCACCAAGTTTGACTGTATAATAGTTGTCCTATCCATCTCACCCATTGTTTCTAAGAACCCCTAAAAATTTACTCTCAATCTACAAGTGAAAAGTTAAGAAATCACGGCAAAAAGGGCACTTTAAGTGAAAATCTGTATTAGATTCAAGAGACGATCTTCTGACTTACTTTTTGAGAAAATGGTGAGGAATCTCACAAATGATTGAAAACCCACTTGCAGAATGGGTCGATTTACTTCTCACACGAAAAATTTCCTCAAAAAATTAATATTTTGGGAGCAATCACTGTAGAAAGGTACGACCACAAATTCGTATCAGTTTCAGGAGGCTATCTTACGGCTTACCTTCTGAGCAAACGGTGAGGAATCACACCAAACGGTTGAAAACCCACTTGTAGAATGGGTCGATTTACTTCTCTTTCTAGCAGTTTCCTCAAAAATGTAATATTTTAGGAGCAATCATTGTAGAAAGGTATGACCACAGATCATATCAGTTTCAGGAGGCTATCTTCCGGCTTACTTTCTGAGCAAACGATGAGGAATCTCTCCAAACGATTGAAACCCACTTGTATAATGGGTCTATTTACTTCCCCCATGGGTCAAAATGTTAATATTTTTGAGGAAATCACTGCTGAAAGGTACAACCACGGATTTAGCTCACTGAAACTCTGATTTTCCTTATTATTTGTCTTGTTTGGATTTCTCCAAGAAGCGTAGCTCTGATACCATGTTAGTGTTTCATGGAGACCTGCACGAGAGATCTATCTAAAGCATACACAAACAAAGATTATCAAGAAAAGGAAGAGAGATACACACTGAAGAATGAGAATCAATGCATATTATGATTTTATAAATGAGTGAGTGATATTCACTCATATAGGTAATGACATCCTATAATTAGGAATGCATGTATAATAGTGATGGTCTAAGATTAGAAAGTCTAAAATAGAACTAGTCAGTTAACTCCCACTGAACTAGTGTTACTCTCATTGAACTAGTGTGCCAAAAATAGAAATTTATCCAACAATTCTCTCCAGGTTCCACTATGAGTAGTGCCAGAGGAATGGTCCAGGCTCATAAATCAGGAACAATTATTCTTCTATGCTTGATAAGAATAGTCAAGATATCCCATGGCTAATGTTTTACCTTTTGAGGAAAGACGCTCTTCCAGATCTCACAGATGTGAGTGGAAGAATGCCCCAGATGACTCAACTTGTATCATGATATTGTTATACAGGTTGATATTGGATGATATGATCATTTTGGAGATTGTATGTATGTGGACAGTAGATGTATGCCACTATGTTGGATGTGTTCCACTGTTTTTTACTATTCATCACTTATCAAGTAGTTGTGTGCTACTTGGTGTGGTTGTGTGCCACTAGATAGTAGTTGTGTACTACTATGGATAGACACAGTTGTGTTCTATTGAATGGCATTGTTCTAATTTCCATGAAGACTATCAGTAGTGTTGGAAATGATTACCAGCTAGATGGATAGTCAATGTGTTGGTGGACATATATTCTCCAGGCAGAAAATGGTCCAGGACAGTTATTTTTCTAGGATGTATGTCCGGATTAGAAGAATAGTCCTTATAGCCCATGGTGTGGCTTTTATCATATGTTGGAACAGTTATTCTTCTAGGACATATGTCTGTATTAGAAGAATAGTTCTTGTATCAATGGAGTGAGTGACTTATTCATCATCGCACCTGATTACTCAGATGGAGTATGGCTTCGAGAGATGATTCAATTGATGCTATTAGATGATACTGATAGTGATAATGGTGCTCATGATTTAATCATGAGATAACCTATGTTGCTATGATGATGCTACCGGTCGAATGGTATGTTTGTGCTCAAGACCATTTCTTTTAATACCTCCCTAGATAGGAGGGAGTGTTGATATTTTTGGTAGCTACGTGAGGTATTAACCTCTACGTGTAACCTTGACAAGACTAGAATATTCTAGGAAGCAAGAGAAACCCTAAAATCTTTGGACATAACCCTAGAAGACAAGTCGGCTAAAGAGAATAATTAATATTGATTTTATAGCCTCCAGAAAGAGAAGTAGGCCCAGACAGCTAAGGTAGAGCAGTATAAATACAAAATTCCAGAGCTCATTTGGACAAACACAGCTCGCAACTGCAGAAATTTAGTGTGCACTGCAGAAATTTAGTAAGTGCGCAAGTCTAGAGAGTAGTTGCAGTTGCAGCTACTGCAACTAATATTTTTGGTTTTAGGCTTGGACTTTCTCTTGGTTATGGTTTGGACTTTCTGCCTTGTGTGCTAGCCATGGAGAGAGGTACACTACATTGATTGGCTATTAGGCCAGGGTTTGCTTCCAAAATTATTCTCTATCAAGGTTAAGGTGCTCGGGGGTGGCTTCGGCCTATGGTTGGATGAAAATATTGCTATATTGCCTATGGTTAAACGACACTACTACATATTGAAAAAAATTCAATGTCTACTTGCGACGAAAGTACCCTTTCGTCGCAAAATTCAAGAGAAAGAGTTCAATTTTTCAATTTTATTATAAATCCAGCCTGTATTTGTCGCTCTATCGACGGAAGCAAACGTTCGTCACTCTTACGAAGATCATGAATATAGTGGATGTTCGTCTCTCTTGTGACGAACTTGTTCATTTTTCGCAAGAGCGACGATGACCATTGACAGTTACACTATTTGATAAAGTCAATATTGACCGTTATACTCTTTGACAAAGTCAACATTGATTTGGTCAACTTTCGTCGCAAGAGTGACAATAACCATTGACCATTACACTATTTGATAAATTCAACATTTACCGTTATACTATTTGACAAAGTCAACATTGATTTGGAATGTTCCTCGCTATTGCGATGAAAAAATATCTATAAATATTTTACGAATTAGAGATGTTGCAACAATCTTGCTATAACAATGACGGTTCAGAAAGAGTATTTTTGTGTGGATGAATGTTGAAGAATATTAGAGGTGGGAAAAAAAATTAGCAGGTGAAAAGGGTGATGGTATATGTTATTACCCTACAAAAAATGTTGCCTCATACGTCCTGTAATAATTTTAATAGCAACAGCTACAAAACATTGTAGGAAATATGGGCGCATTGATGGTGGATTGAATGAATATTGTTCCATGGTAATTAGCTATATATTCATTATTTGTTTTTATATTGTCAATTTTATATAAAATTGTATATATGTATATATATTGTTTGAATGTTTGTTATAGTACACATTAATTTTGCATGATTGTTTGTAATTATAAAGTTAGAGTTTCCCTCTAACTTTCCGCAGAATATTGCACCAAGTAGTAGTAGAAATGATGTTGTACAAGATGAGGAACATGATCAAGCAAATGAGGATCTCATGGAAGAATATGATGGGACAAATCAAGTTAATGATCCCATGGAAGAAGATGATGGGACAAATCAAATGATCCAATATTTTTTTTCTCATCCAGATGAGGATGGGGACAGTGATGGTATTTATGATGAACCTCTATTAGAAAAGGCAAATAAACAACTTTATGAAGGATCAAGACGAAATATTCTCTCTTCTACATTGTTGCTAGTGAACTTAAAGTTTATGAATAATTTGTCGAACACTTGTATGACATAGATCCTAAGGTATGTAATATGTTTCATCTCATATTATACATAAATGTTGACTTGTTTCTATTTTTTTTAGTGTTAATTAATGTGTAAAATAAGAATGCAATTTTTCGATTAATATTATTTACATTAACTAGTTATTTGTTATGTTGTAGATTGTTAGGTGAATTTTTGTTACCATCGTCAAATATTTTACCTCGCACATATTGAGTTTTGCATGCCATTATGAAATAAATTGGAATGGATTATCAAACTATAGATGCATGTCCTAATGATCATATTATATATTATGGACAACATGCTTCGAAAACATAATGCTTGCAATGTTTTATCAGTAGATATCGAACCAATCAAGTAACAAAAAGGGTGCCTCGAAAGGTTCTTTGTCATATTCCCATAATTCCATGTTTGCAGTGATTGTTTAGGTGTGAAAGCATAGCACAATTTATGGATTACCATGCACATCACAGAAGTGGAGATGGTGTTCTTTGAATGCATGTCGATGGCTATGCATTTAGGGAAATTGAGGAAAAATGGGCAGATTTCAAAGATGAACCTCATAATGTTAGGCTTTCATTGGCAACTGACGATGTTAATCCATTCGAAGAGCTTAGGTCTATTTACTCAGTGTGGCCTATTTTTGTTATCAACAATAACATTCCTCCTTGGATGTCAATAAAGAGGTACCAAATAATGTTGACAATGATTGTTCTAGGTATTTGTTTACATTAATTTTTTGAATCTAACATTTTCATTTGTTTCCTTTTTTGCATAATATATTTTGTTTATTTATTTACTTATATATACATGATATCATGGTTATAGTAATTATGTGTAATTTCAAACAATTAGGTAAGTACCAGGTTAAATATATTAATGTATATATCAAGCCTCTTATCGATGAGCTACTAAAGTTATGGGTTGGCATCACTATGTATGACATCTGTAAACCAATCGGGGAGAAGAAATTTAAATTTTGTGGAATACTTTTATGGACAATTCATGATGCCCCGGGACTAACACATTTTTTTGGTATGTAGCATTCTAATAGTACTCTTTAATACTATATAATTTTAATGATATCATGTTGCATGTTTAATATTTAAATAATCTCATCGTATAATTGAAATCAATCCATTTGTTGCAGGTCTTCAAACAAAGGGTAAATTTTCATCTCCAGTTTGTGGTCCTAAGATGAAGTATCGCCATTCAAAAAATTTAGGAAAGGTGGTGTTTGATGAGTATAGGCACCTCCTCCCTAAGAACCATAGGTATCGTACTATTGAAAATACATATTTTCAATGGGAAAGAAGAGACTAGTTTAAAACCACGAAGAATGACACCTCACTTATGGAGGTTGTAATATAATATAAATCGTCAAGGTACGCAATTTCTTTATGTGTCTTATATCATGTAATATTTTGAATGTTTATTTTAATCATTGAATTTATTTTACCGTATTTAATAATTATTTTTGTGATTTCTTTTATGATTCATGAAGGTATTAATAATGGGCTTCCATGAGGAATGAAATGTTATCCCACTAAATTCATGAGGTTTCCCTACTATGAGGAGCTAAAAATAACTCATTTTTTTTATATTATGCATATCAAGAATAATGTGACAGAAACGTTATGGCGAATCATAGATGGTAGGAGGGATAAAGAAAAATTGTCAAAATTTGTATTGACATTCAGGAAGCCAATCATGCAATGTGAAGTGTGATCCGATCAAATAGAGATGGACTAGACCAAAATAACCTTCCATGGTTATTAACAGATCAACAAAAAAATGATGTAAAAGAGGTCATTCAAAGAATTAAATTTCCCATAGGTTTTTCTTCAAACATAAATAATATCTTAACGAAGAAAGGTGAATTTGGTGGGGTAAAAACACATTATTGCCATACCTTCATTTAGGTAATAATTTTGGTATCCATATTTATATATATTGGCCTTATACATCTTTTAATTTTTTAATATTTTATTTTTTTTCCTACTTTGGTCGAAACAAATAACGATTAATTTTTTTGTTACAATATGTTCTACTACTATCTCTCCCAAACGACTTTGACAACAATGTCAAACAAGTTATATATGATCTTGGAAAATACATGAGGTAAGTAGTTTTGATTTGTATGCAAAATATTGTTTCAAATTGTTGTTGTGCTTAGTGATACGTGTTTTACTTGTAATGTAATATATTATATTATGTCATGTTGAAACATGTTATTTTCTTGTTTCATGATCTCATGTAGATGGTTGTCATTGAAACAAATCCATGAAGATGATATAAAGTATTGGAAGAGAGAAATTCCTCATCTAATGTGTGAAATGCAAAAGTATATACCTCCATAATTTTTCAATTCACAAGAACACTACCTCATACACCAAGTTGAGGAGATTGAAATTTGTGGACCTGTTCACACAAGGTCAATGTGGATGGTGGAGAGGCACTTGAAATCATTAAAGGCGTTGGTTATACAAAGAGCATGTCCTGAGGGTTCTATGGTGGAGGAATATATGATATATCAATCCATGGTGTATATTAGTCAGTATCTTCCTAAATTAGTAGCACCAACTATGCATGTCGTGGATCACATTTGGGATGTGAACTCCATCAAAAAATTTGAAAATCAGGAGCCCCTGTTGGGGAAATGTAGAATGAAAAAAATGAGAGGTAATATATTAATAATTGTGGAGATTTATATTAATAATACATATAAAGTTTCATTTTTTGTGTATATGATCATACTCATTAATATATTAATATTTGTTATTTCATAAATTATTAATATTTATAACCTGCATGGACGTTATAACTAATGTTTAATATTGGTGAATTATGATTTTTCGATTCAGTTGCTCAAGAGTGGGATGCACTGCATTTATACATTGCAAACAATCTTGACTAGATGAATATATGGATTGAAAGAAGTAAACAACATAATGGAAGTAGTTTATCATGACAATGATTTTCTAAAATGGTTAGAGAAGCTCGTTGTAACGGAGATGCCAATGTTACACAAAGGTAAATTGATTTAGCATATGGTTTGAAAGATGGACAGGAAAGAAAATTTACCCATTTTATTCAGGTTATTTTATATTATATTAATGTGACTACACGTGTACTGTATTTTTCAGATACTTTCCAAGTTCTATAAATATATATGTTAATTTATTAATTGACAATGCATATTTTACATATATGGCATATTGCAGTTGAAACGCCACAAGGTTATGTGGTGAAATGGTCATAAATTTTGCATCAAACAATTGGATTAAACCACGAAAAATTCTGATAGTGGGATAACTGCAGTATTCCAGGTCACTAATGTTTCCTCTAGGAGTGACGAACATCCCCGAGAATCTAAAAATAGATATTATGGGTACTTAAATGATATACTTGAGTGTGACTTTAATTCCTTCAAATTAGTTATGTTCGATGTCAAATGGTATATTTTACGAATGCATGAACGTGATGAGGAAAGAATCGTTATTCAACATGCCAACGGATTTCCAATTATTAAAACAATGGTGTTTGAAAGAGGACATGATCGCTATGTTTTTCCAAGCCAATGTGAATAGGTCTTTTACTCAAATGTTCCAGGTGAGAGGGATTGGTCATTTGTTGTTAGATATGATCCAAGAGGAAGGTCAGTTAAGTATACTTATTTGCAAGAAGAAGATGATATTGAAGATCAAGAATATGATTCGCTAGATCAGACAGATTCAAAAGATCATGCAAGGTCGACAGATGAAGAAGATGAAGAAGATCATGATCCAGGCATAAGAGACAATATTGCAATTCTTGATGATGATATTGATGAAAATATTCTCGAAAATAACATTGATGATGATGATAATATCGTCAATCCTTTCAACATCATTTCTAAACCGGATGATGATACATATGTCGAGTTCGATGAAGAAAATAAAGATATAGAATAAGGATGATTACACAGATGTTGAGTTGGATTAGGTACTGGCTATATATTTTAATTTGTATGAATTATTCTCTAAAAATAATTTACTTATAATGGCATGGGTTAATTACATGTTTTTAAGTTTTATGCGACGTTTTTATACCCTATGTTACATGTTTAATTATTATGTGAAACCTGAAAAATAGTTGCCAATATAATAAAGTGCGTGGTAAACTAAAAATATCATTTACAAACAAATAATTTCATTTACCTTCATTAATTTTTGTTTTTGTAGTTTCTATGCATAAATCTTACTAGGATGTTGCTTTCGATTATTTTCTATTTTATAGATTGGGTATTGGAGATCAATTGAGAGTGATGTGAGGGGGTGGGAAGGGGCCATATGAGATTCCACCTTCGCATGGTTGGGCTTGTTCAGTAGAGGATAAATTATTCTTGAAACCAAGAGAAGGTGTTTCATTTTTAATATACCATCATGATTGTATATGTCATCAATATTGTTGTCATAGTATTGCATCAACGAAATTTTGATGAATGTGTTTGTCATTTCTATAGAATTTTCGTTGAAACTGTGATGAAAAATCCATCTTTTTCCGTATGCACTAAAATTTGGCATGGATATACTATTAACATGTCTTAACGATATGGGAGGGATTTTGGACTCAAATTTGACTCACACACCCACTTGTTTCCATCATCAATTCATCATGTAAACCATAAACCCTATTTTTCATATGTTCTAGTAGATATGTTAATGATTCCTAATTTCAGATTTGTATTTGACTCAAGGTACATCTAGCTTGCAAAGTATCAAATTTTAATTTCAAGTTGATAAACCAAATATGAAATGAATCCTAATTAAAACCATCAAGTGTTGGAATTTGTCATTTAAGTGTAGTTTCATGTACTTATCTTTTAAAACATAGAGAGAGTAGTCTCTATAGAAGTAGAGAAATATATTGATATTGGATTCTCTTCTAAGTTGATGTTGATCTTTTTAACCTTCAAGAAATATTGATATATATGGTGGTGTGAAAAGAAGTAGAATAGGTACTAGAGGAGAAAATCAAGGATAATAATCGAGGATAATTTAGTACCCATCACTTATCATCGGAAAGAGAGACAAAGAAGGGAATTCATCAGCAAGAGACAAGGAAAGGATATTATCGCAAGAGTGGCGAATGTAAATAATCTTGCGACGAATTAGTTATACTAACGACAAAAAAAGTTCGTCAATAGTATAGCTAATTCGTCGCAAGAATATTTACATGGGATAAACAAAGGAAATGGATGAGGTGGTTCCAAGTATAGCTAATTCTTCGCAAGTATCTTCAAATGTACACATGGAATACAATTCGTCGCCTTTCTTCATTTTTCTTTCAAGGTCTACATTAATGTATATACAATGTATGTGTGTCATAGTTGTGATGAAAAATCCCTCTTTTTCGTTGATTTCTTAATCAACACCATAAAAATATTCCCTTTCAGTACTAGATGCAGGGACGTGTGTACTTTCGAACCGAACAGAAATTGTACTTGGACTAGACATGGGAAACAATGACTTGTGAATGGGGCCAACGTTGAAATGTTTTCAAATTGTTTATGTATGCACTGAAATTTGACATGGATAGACTATTTGCATGCCTTAATGATATGGGAGGGTTTATGGACTCAAATTTGACTCACATGCCCACTTTTTTCCATCATCAATTCATCATGTAAATCATAAACCCTATTTTTCTTTCAAAGTACACAAATCAGTTGACACAAGTTTTAAGTTTGCATCAGCCTTTCTTCATTTTTCTTTCAGGTTCTACATAATGTATATACAATGTATGTGTATCATAGTTGTGATGAAATATCCCTCTTTTTCATTGATTGCTTAATCAACACCATAAAAATACTCCCTTGCAGTACTAGATGTGGGGACGTGTGTACTGTCGAATGAATTTTAAAAGGAACAAGGAATGGAAATTGTACTAGGACTAGACATGGGCAACAGTGACCTATGAATGAGGCCAACATTGAAATTTTTTCAAACTGTTTATGTTGTTACAGGTATGAACTAACTGAGAGGGGGGGGGTGAATCAGTTAGTTTAGATTATTAACAATTTACTCTCATTTTTAACTTTGAATCATTAATCTTAGTGGCAGTGAGTCTTTACTGTGAAATCCAAAGTTATAAACATAAAGCAGATAGTATAAAGAACAACAATCACACACAACATTCATTCACAAGTACGAGACATAGATTTTTCAAGAGGAAACCCAACCAGGGAAAAAAACTCGTCTTCTTAAGATGTTTAGCAAGCTTCAACTTCGTTACATCTCATATTTTATGAGCAGCAACTCATAGAGGCTACAACCTCTGACTGCCAGCACCAACTGGCTGAGAGCACCAACTCCCACAGAATCCTAGCACCCACTGGGTGGAAGCACTGACTTCCTTTTTACTTCAGCACCAACTGAATGAAGGCACCAACCTTCAGATTCTACAAGCACCCACTTGCAGAGAAAGAGACATACGTCTCC
>JZKD02S1473033.1:0-10825 GCA_000966675.3 Picea glauca | reverse complement strand
AATGCATCCTATTAACATGACTTATATTTAAGGATGTAGGTTATTATAAATGTCTTATTAAAAATGTTTATTTTTCAATTGTTTTTATCCTATCTTAAATTTAGTACATAATATTGATTGGTCCACAATTAATAATTGCGTTTATCTGATCTCAATTGATTGTTTTTAATACCTTATTTTAAAGTTGATTGTTTTTATCGTATATTAATTGCGTTGTAACAGTAATTTACATTGTCATGGGAAGGGTAATGTCCTGGAAATTATTATTTCTGAATTTGTAAAAGTAATGTTTTTTCCCTATAATGTAGAGGGTAAGGTTAGTGTTAGAAATCATATACAAAGTATATCACTACTATTCTATCTGAAATGTTATGTTAATGAAAGGTAATCTTGATGGAATGTCATGAATCGCAATGTAATGAATTGTAAGTGAAGTGTTAATGTAATGTACTAGGATGTATTGAAATGAAATGGAGTGTTAATGTAAGGTAATGCATTGTAATGTAACGTTCAGGTAAAACGGTGTAATTTTTTATGTAAGGCAAGATGATTGTGATTATTACAAGCCACTGTGATATAAAAGGTATTATGGGCATCATTTCATGGTGATGCTATTATCATTTTCACTGTTAGCGATAGAATACAATTGTAATGCCCTTGAACTAACTAAAATTGAGATTTTATGACTTAATAAATGGGGGATTGAGAGTAATTGGATTTACCTTATGTTAAGGGAACTTGTTGGTTAATGAAGTTTAAATGGAGTAATTGGTCTGTAATCAATCACATTTGATTCGTACACAATCCCTTGTCTTATTTGGTCTGTCGTTATCCGAGTCCTTTTGCCTCGTGCCTCTTGTAGAGGATGTGGTTGCTCATTTACTTATTGTTGTGCTTGGATGTGGAAATTTCATTGCCTGGTATGCTTGTGTCGGGTGGGATGTAGACACCTCCATTTTCCTCAGAACAGTTGCCAGCCCTGAGACCTTAAGTTGTTAAAATCGATGGAAACCTGGGCTTGAGCGTTGATTATGTGTCTTGGAGGTCCTAACAATTGCAGGGTAGGACGGGCGGGCAATCAGTCTTACTTATTGTCGTTTGGTCGTCGTTACAAACATGTTGTTACGGTTGTATGTCATATGTCGTCTTGTAGTGTTCATCTTGCTTGTATCTTGTTCATAGTCGGGTTACTAGTTTTTGCCTGAGCAGTCGGCCAGGAGCCTATCTGACCTTCTCTCTCTCTAGAGCAGAGAACTAAGATTAAACGCCTTGCTTTCATGTGCATACATAGTAAGATCTACTACTATGGATCCTTCCCTCTATGTTTGTACTATGCGTAACCCAGTATGTCGTTAAATGTTTGCGTGGTGCGCCTTGTGTTTATGGTCGTCTATTGCATGCAGTTACTTGTCGTGCATCCTTGTCATCTTTTTATGTTCATCATGGTTGCGTCTTATTCGTCACCGGGTGGAAGAGACAGAGTCGAATGCATTGATTGTTTCCTTTGTACACGTGTGCACACACTTTTTAAACACACACAAAAAAAAAATTTGCACTAGTTACTAGAGTTGGGTCGTCATAATGAGGAGGTCGCTACATATGGTATCAGAGCCGGTTCGACCCGCGACTTGGGATTCGCTATGGCTTTCGTTGACATGAGTTGATTTTATATACTACTGCTGATCGATTTGATTGTGTGCATGTAGGTAATCATGGTCAGAGGATGCCGTGGAGGCAGACGACGGGGTGCTAGGGGAGGAGGCGTGACGCCTCCAGTAGCATCCATGCCTGAGGTGTCTAACCTCCAGGGAGGCGAGCAGGTTCTCGGACAGGAGTAGATAGCGGTTGGCGATGTTATTGGGATGATGAGATCCTTCTAGGGCATGTTCGAGGATCTGATCAGCCGATTGGACAGAGACGAAGCCAGGGCGCCGACACCCACTGAGGTTCCGCTACGCGCACCGACCGTTACAGGTAGCATTCACCGTGAACTCGAGAAGGTAAAATTTACCGAGTTCTTTGGTGCCCCAGATGGCACGGCCACCAAGGAATTGTTGGAAAACATGGCGATGTGATTCGCACTTCACGATTATACCTCCAACATGAAGGTCCGCATGGTGGTCTTTCAACTGAAGGGGAGCGCTCTTCTATGGTGGAAGACGCTCCTGCCGTAGCTGAACATGGTCATGGAAGACGTGTCATGGGAACTGCTCGAGGAACATTTTCGAGAGAGGTACCTTTCAAAGTAATTCATTGAGCGTTAGCTCAGTGAGTTCAACTCTTTACGACAGGGAGGTCGTACGGTTCCCGAGTATGAGGCACATTTTATGGAGCTACTCCGGTATGCTCTGCACATTAACACTGAGAAGCTCAAGGTCAACCGGTTCATGTTTGGCCTTAACGATAGCATGTGTGCAAAGGTTAGGATCTTGATGCCTCAAACCTTGCACGATGCTGTCCAAAAGGCCCTCATAGCAGAGGAGGAGCTTATCAGTGGGGGTCAGACCAGAACTCCAGCAAGACCAGCCAGGTAGGGTTCATCTGGTACACCGCAGCATCAGACACCAGCGAGACATATGCCAGGATATTGTGGCTTCCAGAGGGGACCCACTATTGCTACACCTCGACGACCACCACCTCAGCAGCAGACACCTTATCGAGGACCACAACACCAGCAATAGCATCACCCGCAGCAGCAGCAGTTCAGGCATGTTCAGCAGAATAGACCCGGTTTCCAAGCCGGTAGGCCGTCCTCTTCTACTTCGGGCACCAAGACTACTGGGCCGAAGAAGGGGTGTTGGACGTGTGGGGAGCTACACTACCAGCACAATTGTCCTGTGGAGAGGGCTAGAGCATCCGGATCAGCCAGACCTGCTACCATGGGAGATATGGACAAGGCCCATCGGATTCATGCAGCGGTGAATAACCGCTAGGAAGAGCACCATTCGACGGTGCTCGAGACGAGAGGTACTGTCGGTGACCAAACCCTTAGTATTTTGATAGACCCAGGAGCTACTGAGAGTTTCATTTTTGGTGCAGTGATAAAAAAGATTAAGGTAAAGGCAGTCGAAAAGGATGAGTTTAGCTTCGTGGAGATGGCTTTGTGAGCCAAACAGAAGGTTGGAGGAAAGGTTACGGGCTGTGCCCTTAACCTGGGAGAGTTTGTCACGAGGGTCAACTTGTATGTCACGATCTTAGGATCTTATGACATCGTGATCGATATGGATTGGTTGGAAATGCATGAGGCGATACTCAACTGTACGATGAAATGATTGAGCTTGGTTGACGACGAAGGACAGAGACGTGTGATTGTAGGAAGGAACCAGGGAGGTTCCCTGCAGTTCGTATCTTCCTTACAGTTACAGAAGAGTATGCGCAAGGGGTGCAAACTTTATGCGATCCTTGCGCTAAACAATAAGGGATTAGCGGAAGGTCTAGAACACCTTTCGGTGGTGAAGGAGTTTGCGGACGTATTCCTAGAGGAGTTGCCTGGGATGCCGCCTGAAAGGGAACTGGATTTTACCATAGACCTGAAACCGGGGACCGAACCGATAGCAAGAACGCCTTATCGGATGTCGACCCCGGAGTTGCAAGAGTTGAAAATAAAACTGAAGGAATTGTTGGACTTGGGACTAATACGTCCTAGTGTGTCACTGTGGGGTGCACTAGTTATTTTCATATGAAAGAAGGACGGATCATGGAGGCTTTGCATTGACTACCGTCAAATGAACAAGGCTACGATCAAGAATCAGTATCCCTTACCAAGAATTGATGATCTATTCGATCAAATGAAGGGTGCAACGATGTTCTCCAAGATCGATTTGCGATCAGGGTATCACCAGTTACGGATCAAGGAGTATGACGTCCCTAATACCGCCTTTAAGACGAGATTTGGACATTATGAGTTTATTGTTTTACCGTTTGGACTGACAAACACCCCAGGGGTATTCATGAGTTTGATGAACGGGGTGTTCTGTGAGTACTTGGACAAGTTTGTCCAAGTATTCATTGATGATATTTTGATCTACTCTCGGACAATGGAAGAGCATGATGAGCACTTGCGCTTGGTACTACAATGTTTACGAGAACACAAATTATATGGGAATTTGTCCAAATGCTCTTTTTATCAATCGAGGATTCACTACTTAGGGCATGTCATCTCCGGCGAAGGTATCGTCGTGGATCTAGCCAAGGTTGAGGATATTATGGAATGTCCTGTGCTGACGATTTTCACAGAAGTGCGTAGTTTTATGGGTTTAGCAGGATACTATCGACGGTTTGTCGAGGGATTTTTGGAGATAGCAAATCCGATCACGAAATTGCAGAAGAAAAACAAGAAGTTTGTCTGGACCGAGAAATGCGCGGAAGCATTTCGGAGGCTTAAGGAGTTGTTGACGATAACGTCGATACTAAAGGTCCCTGACATGGACGCGGACTTCTTGGTTTGCACTGACGCATCCAAGGAAGGATTAGGCAGAGTCTTGATGCAAGACGGGCGAGTGATTGCTTACATTTCGAGGAAGTTGAGAAGACACGAGGAGAACTACGCGACACACGACTTGGAGTTATTAGCCATCGTTTATGCCTTGAAGGTTTGGAGACACTACCTTGTTGGATGAAAATTTAAATTAAAGACTGATCATTGTGGGTTGCAACACATTTTCACCCAAAGCGACCTGAATGCGCGACAACGGCGTTGGTCGGAATTGCTTAGCGAGTATGACTTTGAGATTACTTACATAAAGGGAATAGTGAACCGAGTGGCGGATGCTTTGAGTCGAAGGCCACACATCTTTTCGGTGTTGCCTCTTCAAACAAATCTACGTGAGAAGAATCTCACTTTATAGCATGATGATGACTGGTACAAAGAAGTTGAGGATTTTATCGGACAAAACACATTGATGGTACGATGATATGAGGGATTTTCTTTTGATAGCGATGGGTTATTGAGGTTTAGAGGTTGGATTTATGTACCTCCAAATGACGAATTGAGGATGTTGATCCTGAGCGAGGCTCATAGAGCAGTTTACATGGCTCACCCGAGGGTTACGAAGATGAGGGCAGACCTTAAACCATTATTCTTTTGGAAAGGAATGAAGAACGACATAGTCAACTTTGTGGCTAGATGTCTAGAGTGTCAGCATGTAAAGGATGACCATAGACACCCGACAGGATTACTTCAACCACATGCCATTCCGGAATTGAAATGGGAAGTTATTTCGATGGATTTTATTGTTGGATTGCCACTGACGGCAAGGAGACACGACTCGATTTTTGTGGTAGTAGACACCTTGAAGAAGAGTGCTCACTTTATTCTTGTGCATACGACGTATCAGGCACCTGACATAGCGAGAGTTTTCATCGGTGAGATTGTGAGGCTGCATGGCGTGCCTAAGAAGATTATATCCGATCGAGGATCGGTGTTTACTGAACGATTTTGGATGAGTTTTCAAGAGGCCTTGGGAACCCAGCTTAATTTTAGTACTGCGTATCACCCAGAGACTGATGGACAGACAGAACGAACGAACCAAACATTGGAAGACATGTTACACATGTACGTGATGGACCAACAAAAGAGTTGGGAGGAGTTATTGCCTCTAGTAGATTTCACTTACAACAACAGCTACCAGAGCATGATTAAGATGGCGCCTTTCGAGTTTCTTTATGGGCGACCATGTCGGATGCCCTTGAGTTGGGATCGGCTTGAGGATAGGGTCCTGGTGGGACCAGAAGCGATCCAAGAAATGGAAGAGAAAATGCAAACCATAAGACAAAGGATAAAAGAAGTGCAGGATCGACAAAAGAGTTATGCCAATGCACACTGAGTCGACCGTAGTTACGAGGTCGGCGATCGAGTCTTCTTGTGGGTTAAACCACATAAGAGTTCGATCAAGTTTGGAGAGGGAGCTAAACTCTCTCCTAGGTTCATGGGACCTTTCAAGATTGTGGAGAGAAAGGGGCCTGTGGCCTATAGACTAGCCTTGCTTGATTCTTTGAGGCGTATGGACGATGTTTTTCATGTATCTATTTTGAGACCTTATATTAGTGATCCTACACACATGATTGACATGAGTTCCTTGTAGGTATCAGATGAGGGAGCACTCACGGCTGAGCTGGTCCACATCTTATATCATCGCATTTGACAGTTCTAATGTCGAACGGTAGATTAGTTCAAGGTCCAGTGGGATAGTTATAGTCTGCACTCGACGACCTGGGAGGACGCATATGATATGCGCCAAAAATTTCCATTTTTGTTTGATAGATAGACTTATGATACTGTGGTACTTTTATTTCGGCATTTACTGAGAAACTTCGGGACAAAGTTTAGACCAAGAGGGGGTGTATGTAACATCCCGCTCTGGCGCACTGAGAAAACTTATTCTTTGAGGACACTTGCTCGCAAGTGATTTGGACTTTTATGATGTTAAACCATTTATACTTGATTATGATGCGATTGATAGATGACATGATGTTTTCCTATTTGATGTAGACAGGTGCTATTGACTCAGTTTTATTGAGTGTGTAGGGTTTTGGACCTTGAGGATGGAGAGGCATCGGTAGAACCCCCTTCGACTTCGGATTGAGTTAGGGAGTGTGCTATTTGGGTTGATTTATTTACTGTGATATTTCATTGATTTGATGATTTGATTTTGACATGTTCTGACATGATTGTCGATGATGCAGGTTGACTTTAGCTTGCCAACCAGACTCACATATGGAGTAAAGGGGCCACACACATGATTTCCAGAGAGGTTGAGGGAGAGGGGTGGACAGCAGCCCTACCACCGCCTACTAGCACTCCCGCCGTGGCTCGAACTGTAGGTTAACGATTACCTATTTTCAAGAGGATCCACGATGCCATGAGGGAAGACTACGACAGTCGCTCACGATGATTCTAAGGGGCGCGCAATAAGGCGGGGGCCTTATTCCTTAGAACCCTTAGTCTCCCACAAGTTCACCTGGAGGAGTGTTGACTTCAGGGGTTATAGATGTCTACCAATCAGTCCAGTTGGCGAGTGGCACCCTTAGAGCACGTGGTGCATCCTAAAGGGCACATCGCACAAAAGAAACACAAGAAGCGAGTGGCCCCCTTGGAGCACGTGGTGCATCCTAAAGGGCACGTCGCACAAAGGAAACGAATGAGGCGAGTGGCACCCTTGGAGCACGTGGTGCATCCTGAAGGTCACGTCGCATTGATGTGGATGAAGGAAACAAACCTAAATAGCCCTAAGACAATAACGCCTTAATAAATTCTTAAAATGACACCCCTAAACAAATTGTCATCCAGTTCAAAATCTAAACCTAAGTCAAAAAAAAAAAACTTCTCTAAGATAAAAATTTTGTTTAACCTTAAGGAAAAAGGCCCTAACTCTAACTCTAAAAAAGAGCCTAACCCTAATTATAAATGAAATAGCTCCTACGAATCTTGACCTAATCCTGTACCCAAATATCATTAGTAATAGCAATTAACCCTAATAACCATTAAAATAATTAAGCAAAACATCATTATGATATTTTAGGCTAGAGTTCGCACCTCAATGCAGTGCAAGGAGAATACAATTTTTAGAACGTACTTGAGCTCTAGTTCTTGGATTTATTAACGTTAACTTCATCCAACTACAACCAATATATCAACGGATACTAGATTTCATAATCTTTTTCAACCATTTAACTTTTAATGAACTCATAACCTTCTTTCAAATTGAAACATAACTCTTCTTAAAAATAAAAATATACATAAGTACAGTTTTAGTTAACTCAGACAATAAATTTCATTGAAGGCCTCTCCTTCTTTAAACGCAACCTTCAATGAGATTTCATTAACATATTGAAATCATAACTCCCTTATGAATGCAATAGTTTTTCAAAAATTTAACTAATTCATAAATAAATGAATACCAAAAGCCATAGTTTTGATTGACATAATGCATAACCATCAGTGAATAAATTGAATGCTTAAGCGACTAAACTATATTCCTTAAAACTCATACGTAAACTCAGATTGAACCAATAGTAATAAAATTATTTGATGAGTGGGAGTATAAAAAAAAATATGAATTTAAAAATAAAATGAAAAGATTCTTAGCGCATTTACCTTTTTGGGTTTGTTTAAAAAAAAAAAAGGGAAAATAATTTTGGAGAAACATGGGGGATGAGTGACACTTGTAAGACAGAGAATTTTTAGAGGGATTTTCATTTAAAACTTAAAATAAATGTTATTTAGGTCAAAAATCGATAAAAAGTAAGGGGCATGGGGAAAAGGGGGGATGAGCTATTAGGTATTATTATGCTGCCAAAATGGTAAACCGGACGGATTGCTTGTGAGGAGTTGGGATTTTCTCAGCTGTATTAGAGTGGTAGCTCAGCCTTGGAGGTGAGATGGGAAGCTAGGTATACCTTCTGGATTTGTGTGGCCCCTTTGTAGCTCGGGGGGCTAAGGGGGAAGCAGAGTACCCCTAGCATTTGGCTAGGAAGTATCGGTGTAATCTCTACGGTTGGCGAGCAGGAGTAACACGGAGCAACAACGCGGGATAGCGTCTTCGAGTTATTCACCACCAATCCCAGGTACGCATGTGCATTGTTTAAAAAAAAGAAAAAAATGTTTGAGTTGTGTATGAATTCTTGATGGATTAAATTTAGGATGATTCTGTTCCCTTTGTTATTCTCTATGTTTCTGGTTATTGTCCATTACACTGCAATCCTTTTCTGCGTTGTTGTTTATCTCGGCGTGGACTGTTTTGTTTTAAATATATATATATTTCATTGGTGGTTAACTACTTTGCGAATCTAATTTCTGGCATGTATGCCATTCTTGACTGGGTAAATCTTTATAGTTATTGTTCTGAAAATTTCCGTGTGACTGTGGGCATTTTCATTTAGATGCATGGGTTTTTTATACCAGTATGGGCATATTTTGTATTACCATGGTTTGCTTTTATTTTGTCGTGGGCGTTTTCTTTATATGACGGGGGCGTTTTTACCTTGCGTGGGCGTTTCTACCCTTCTGTGGGTGTTTTTATATTTTGTTGTGGGCGTTATAACTTCTGTGGGCGTTTCAAATCACAATGGGTGTTTTACCCATTTGACCATGGCGTTTCTACCTTGACGTGGGCGTTTCTACCTTCTGTGGGTGTTTTTACATTTTACTATGGGTGTTTATAACTTCGGTGGGCGTTTATAAATGTATGGGCATCTCGTTTTTGGTATGGGCGTTTTTATATAGATGTCTAGGAAAATTTCTTGGGTAAAATCGTTCTGGCAATCGTTTGTAAAATTGGTTTTGTAAAATTGTTCTGGGAAATGAAGCTGCATATAACGCAATTGCATGGATGGTGATAGCTAGTAGGGAATGAAGAATTACTGTTATTTCCTTTTTAGTTTCTTAGGCAGAGTGATTGTATGCCTTGTATTGAGAAATCAAGAATGCTAATTTCTGTGGCAATTCATTTTATGTGTTATGGCTGGGGGGAGCGTTTTTTAAATATGGTTATCATGAAATCTTTTGCATTTATTGATTTCCGCCCACTTCATATTTTATTTTCTCTTCAACGATACTGTTAGTGTATTCAGATATACAATGTGCATTCGGGGCAGTACTAATATCAGCACAGGCATTTCAGAAAGTGAAATCATTAAACTTTATTCTATAAAGCAGTATTTCACACCAACAAGGTTATGATAATATGGCATGCAATGAGTGGAAATATGTTGATGGGCCGATGCCATTTCTGTAGTTATTGTAGCATCTTCTTCTTCTTCTTCTACAACAATACATGACACCAATGGAATAAGAAGTAGAAGTTTTCCAAATTAATAAAATCAATTGATTGGCTGAACCTTGCGATGAACTGTGTAATTTGTATACTAGATTCATTTTTGTTACTGACTGGTCCGGCATTACTTCATGAAATTTAGGGTTAGTATGGTTATCAATGAATTTCTTGAATTCGCCCAATTTCTGCACATTAGAATGCCTGCTGGAACAACGAATGGGTTCTGAGAAAAGTAAATTACCCAACCTAAACCATAATTGTTTATACTCTGTGTCCTACCTTTTTTCCGTTGATTGATCAGTACCATTTTCTTATAACCAGAACCATCACTCCTTCTTCTGCGCACCCGATTCTTGAACCATTTCTCAGCCGGTCCTTTATAAGCCTTGTTAGGATAAGAGAAGAGATTTTATCTCTTTGTTTTCAGATGAATCTTCAGATTTAAGAGTTTTACATTTTGACTGTAATTATGATATAGATCATAAGCTATTAAGAAATTGTGGTTAAACCCTCTTTTACAGCTATAAAATAAAGTTAATTTTTCTTATCAATAAATAAAATTGTGAAATAATTAATCATAAAACAGTAGTAGTTAAGAATAAAAATGCAAAGGAAATTTGATTACTTATATGGAATAACACAAGATTGATTTCTCTTAGAATTCATCCTATTAACATGACTTATATTTAAGGATGTAGGTTATTATAAATTTCTTATTAAAAATGTTTCATTTTCAATTGTTTTTATCCTATCTTAAATTTAGTACATAATATTGATTGGTCCATGATTAATAATTGCGTTTATCTTATCTTAATTGATTGTTTTTAATACCTTATTTTAAAGTTGACTGTTTTTATCCTATCTTAATTGCGTTGTAACAATAATTTACATTGTCATGGGAAGGGTAATGTCCTGGAAATTATTATTTCTTAATTTATAAGAGTAATGTTTTTCCCCTATAATGTAGAGGGTAAGGTTAGTGTTAGAAATCATATACAAAGTATGTCACTATTATTCTATCTGAAATGTTATGTTAATGAAAGGTAATTTTG
>JZKD02S1473032.1:124942-158081 GCA_000966675.3 Picea glauca | reverse complement strand
ATGCTCATGTTTTTATTTAGTTTTTGTTTAATTCTTGTTAATAGCTTAGTTGTTTTCTTTCTAACCTTTTACATTACAGCTGTCATAACTAGCAGAGCCCAACTAGGCATGTAAGTACTCACTTTTTTCTCACACATCGACGAAAAGAGTGCAAACAGCCATCTTACACCCACTACTCCCGGACTCTCGTTCCCCACATGCCTGTTCTGCCCGTGAGTATACACCTTCACAAGCACAATCCATCGGTGCTACACCTCCCACTCTGGGTCTCGACAACAGGCTGGATCAGGAAGTCTCAAAGGCCGAAGCTGGTGCTGGACATTCTCTAGAAGAAACCACTTCCCAACAAACTCTCTTGCCTGGAAAGAGTTGCTCACAGGCCTGACAACCTGCCTCTTCCAAAAACAATCACCTCCCTCACCTGGAGAGAGGTTACACAGATGCTTGGCACAGAATTACACTGGCTAGTAAGCTATGCGTAGTCCAGCACTGCGCGACCACAACAGTCCATTGGGAAAAACAGACATGGGCTTTCCAAACAGGCTCAACAATGACGGACTGTTCTCACGGTTATGGATTTGGAACAGAGACTCCACGCACAGGCTCGATCTGCCCCGACAGAGGATGCATCGCTTTCCAGAATCAACACACAGACTTCTCGTTAGGAGGATGTAAGGAGTATCTCTTGCAAAGGTTGCACGGGTTCACGCTCAGGCAGTCGAGGGTCGAATGGAAGAGGAACCCGCTCACGACTCAATTTCTGCAGTTTTAACTGCATGCACTTGGGTTGACACTCGTCACCCATGAAACTGCATGCATTACATCAGCAGGCGTTCCTTCCATTTGGAAGTCACATATCATTCCAAAAGAACTTAGGATAAAAACATATATTTTCACATGTCTCTTTGGAATAATATTAAAATATTATTCCCAAGACTTAAGCCCCTAGGCTCCACACTTAGCCCCTTTTCCACCTTCCAGCCCCTAATCTCTTGCCCACTCTGTGGAAGCTTAGTCCCCCATCACTCATTCATTGTGTCGGCCTGCACGCAACAGTGTTTATATTTTTTTATTTATTAATGTTCTGCATGGATACATGTACAAAATCAGGCTCTTGGCCTTCAACACTTAGGCTCTCTGGTCTAACAATCACATAAGCCCACTAGCTTATACAATCTTGTCTCACCAGCCTATAAAAACATATTTACAATTCATTTCATATAAAAGATTTACAATAGGGTTCAGCTTTGGGGACATTACAATCCCCCTCCCTTTATTTCTGCACTGTCCTCAGTGCAACTTCACACTGCATCTACAAGCTTTTCAAAATTTTCAAAAAGATGCAGGTAATATGCCCGCATGACATCTTCATGCTCCCATGTCGCGTCCTCAGAACCGTACCAGGTCCATTGGACCCTTACAAGCTCTATCGCTCAATTCCGGAGTTGTTTGCTTTTCCTGTCCAATATGTGCACATGATGCACTTGCAGGACACTTTCTGGTTCCACCTGAATCACGTTCCAGTCGATAACATGATTAGTATCAGGTATATATTTATTAAGCAGTGAAACATGAAGCACATTATGTACAATCATAGATGTAGGTAATGCAAGCATGTATGCAACTGGCCCAATCCTTTCCAGGATTTCAAAAGGCCCACAAAACCTTGTTGCCAACTTGGCGCAACTTCCCAGCTTCAGGGAACTTCTGTTAGTTTTCACTTTCAGGAAAACATGATCACCCACTTTGAATTATCTGTGGGTTATGTTCTTATCAACATAACTTTTCTACCTGTCCTTGGCAGCTTTCAAATTTTGTTTAATTGTTATCATTTGGTCCTCCATCTCCTTGAGCAAATCTGGCCCAACTACTTCTCTGTTAGCTGGATTATCCCAACTCACTGGAGTGTTGCACTTTCTTCCATAAAGTGTTTCAAATGGGCTCATCTTCAACGATGCATGATACTGATTATTGTAGGTGAATTCTACCAAATGTAGGTAGTCTTCCCATCTTGATGGTTTGTCCATCACGTACATTCTCAGCATGTCTTCTATAACTCTGTTCACCCTCTCTGTCTATCCATCAGACTCGAGATGATACGTTGTACTAAAATTTAGATTCGTTTTGAATCCTTTGAAAAGTATTTTCCAGAAATTCGAGGTGAATTTCGGGTCTCTATCAGACACAATCGTCTTAGGAATTTCGTGCAAGCGTGCCACTTCCTTTAAGAAGATATCATCAAGATCTACTGCCTTGTGAGTGGTTTTTAGTGGAATAAAATGGGCAGATTTTGTAAGCTTGTCCACCACCACCATGATCGAATCATGTTGCTTGCTCGTTTTGGGCAATCCTGTAATAAAATCCATCGTCGTCACTTCTCACTTCCACTCAAGAATGGGTAAAGGCTGCAACAACCCTGTTGGGTGCCTATGCTCAACCTTAACTTTCTGGCACTCCATACATCTAGCGATGTATTCAACGATCTCCCTCTTCATACCCGGCCAAAAATAATGGTTTTTGACTGCTGCCACAGTCTTCTGATATCCAGGGTGTCCAACATAAGTCACATTATGCATTTCTTTTAGAATTACCAGCTTCAATTCTTGAACATTGGGTACATACACTCTATTTTTATACAAAAGTAATCCATCAACTTCCAAGGTTTAACTTTCCTTTTTCTCTGGTCTCTCACGCTGTTGTAGCTTCACTACCAAGTCTCTGTACTGCAAATCAATATTTGCAGCTTCCAGAATTCTATCCATGATATCAGTCCTGTACATGTTAATAGTTGTAGCATGTAATTCATGCAATTTTCTGCTGAGTGCATCAACCACCTTGTTTTCCTTCCCTTTGATATGCTTGATATCAAAGTCGTATTCGCACAACAACTCCAGCCACCTACTTTGTCTAGAATTTAAAGTCGGTTGATCAAATAAATATTTCAGACCGTAGTGGTCTTTCCTCAATTCAAATTTTTTTCCCATGAGGTAATGTCTCCACTTCCTCAAAGCGTGAACAATTATTGCCAGCTCCAAATCATGAGTGGCATAATTCTTTTCATGCTCTTTCAGTTTCCTGGACTCATAACAGATTACAAATCCATCTTGGCTGAGAAATCCTCCCAACCCTTCCTTACACGCATCTGTGCACACCACAAAATCCATATTTGGGTCTGCAATTCTCAAGATTGGAGCGCTGGTCAACAACTGCTTCAGTCGCTGGAAACTTTCTTCACACTCTTCCGTCCACTGAAACTTTTTCTCCTTCCTTTGCAAGGAAGTGATAGGATGAGCTATCTTTGAAAACCCTGATATAAACCTTCTGTAGTAGCCTGCCAGACCCATAAAGGATCTAACTTCTATCACATTCCTTGGTGCTAACCATTCTCGGATGGTCTCAACCTTCTCAGGATCCACAACGATCCCTTCTTCTGAAATAATATGCCCCAAGTAATGGATCTGTCTTTGATAAAATGAGCATTTGCTCAACTTGGCATACAACTGGTGTTCTCTCAACACTTGCAGCACCATCCTCAAGTGTTGTTCATGCTCTTCCTCTGACTTGGAATACACCAATATGTCATCCAGGAAGACTATGACAAACTTATCTAAATAGTTCATGGATACACCATTCATCAAGCACATAAAAACAACAGGTGTGTTTGACAGTACAAACGACACCACTGTGAACTAGTAATGACCATACCTTGTTCTAAAGGCGGTCTTGTTGATGTCCTCGTCCTTTATTCTCACCTGGTGATATCCTGATCTGAGATCTATCTTCGAAAATATTTTCATACCTTTAAAATGATCGAAAAGATCATCGATCCTTGGTAAAGGATACTTGTTTTTCACAGTTACCTTGTTCAACTACCGGAAATCAATGCACAACCTCAACGTTCCATCCTTCTTCTTCATGAACAGGACCAGGGCACCCCAAGGTGACACTCTTGGGCGAATGTACCCCTTCTTCAGAAGCTCTTCAAACTGCAATTGCAACTCTTTCAGCTCTGGCGTACTTTCGACGCTGGGGCTGCTCCAGGCATCAAATTTTTAGAAAAGTCGATGTCTCTCTTCGATGGTAGTTCAGGTACCTCCTGAAATACGTCATTGAACTCTATGAGTACTTCATGGTCTCCAATCTTTGCGAATTCATCTATGGATGCTTCTTCTACACGAGCTGCAAATAATTGACAGCCTTTCCTGTAGCACTTCTTCAGCTGCATGGCTGAGATTTCTCTAACATCCACGGTTTTGGGGATTCCTTGGACTGTTTTCTGATTTCCCTCCTCACCTAAGCATGTAAATCTCTTGTTACGACAGTCCAGAAGGGCATGGTGTTGGTCCAACTAGTCCATATCAATTAAGCAGTCATAAGAGCCTAAAGGCAGAATATTCAATTCAGCCTTAGTGCTCAATCCATTCATGTCTACCGAACAGGATTTAACCAATTCAGTGACCTTCCTCTTTGTTCCTGTAGCCAACTGTACTAACCAAGGCCTTTCAGGTTTGCTTCTTGATAAATGCAAACTTTCGACCACCCTAGGATCTACATAACTATGGCTAGCCCCTGAATCAATTAAAATAATAAAGGGTTGGTTGTCAATCGTACCTTCCACTTCAATCATGTGCGATTGAAATTCAGCTTGTTTGTTGTCCAGGGCTGCGTAGATCCTTGGCATCCTGCTGCCCATGTCCTCCACTGTTTCAGCTTTTTGAACATTATGGACAGTTCTTGTTTTACCATTTTTATGGGGACAATCTCTGTATTTGTGGTTCTCTTTACAACCCCAACATTGAATGGGCCTCTGTCTCTACCTTTGTTCCCCCACTTCATCCAATCTCGGCTCTCTAAACGATGGATGTCCTTGAGGATTATTTCTGAAAAAGGGAGGTTTGTTTCCCTTCTGCCTCTGTTCCTTCTTAAACTTCCTCTGGTCATCCCAAGCCTTCCGAAAGGTAGGCTTTTCTCTTTGTTGTTCATATAAGCATTTATCCCTTCTTATTGTTTCTTCCATAGTCTTAGGATCATCATACTGAATCTTGTCACCAATGGTAGGTGGCAGTTCACTCAGATACCTCCAAATCTTGACAGCCTCATCTTTGACGAATGGAACATACTTCAGTAGTTCCAAGAAACTTCGTTCATATTCATCAATGGTCATGCTTCCTAGCTTGAGTTCGAAGAAATCCTTCATCTTTCTATCATAGTATCTTTTAGTCAGGTATTTCTTCTCAAAATACCTCTTGAACTCCTTCCAAGTGATATCTTTCTCACTAATGTGTTGCACCTGCACAAACTGATCCCACCATATGGATGTTTTTCCTTTCAATTGATATATCGCAATTCTTCCTTCTGCATGAGAGGAATAATTCTGCAATTGGAAATATTTCCTCATGCCAAGCAACCATGTTTCGGCATCTTCCTCCTTCTTATGTTATCCATCAAACGTTGGAGGCTTGATATTGCTCATCTCTCCTTTCAATTCATCAATCCCAGATCTCCTGTCTTTCCTGGTAGGAGATGGGCTTGAACTACTGTGTACTTCCTTACCGGAATGCTTTGGGGAGCGACGATGATGTCTGCTACCACTCCTCGATATTATTCTCCTATCGTAGGTCCTGAAACTTCTTGATATACTTGTGTCACTCTCTTTTTCCAATTTCCTTTCTATTCTTTCCAGGCTCTTCAACATTTTTAAATTGAATTCTCTCTGCTAATCCCTGACCCTCATGAGCTTTTGGCTATCAGCTCGGCAAGCCTGGGCATCTTTCTGCAATCTTTCAATGAGTTTCATCATATGTCCTTCCTTATCCATCTATTTTATGTGCCCATTGGAGTTTGTTCCTTCGACTCCCAGGTTGACATTCCTTCCTACCCTTTCGTCCTATGTTTCAGAGGCAATCTACACCTCTTCCAATTCCATACTCGGCGTCACTTTTCGGCTGTCCTGACACTCATTGAACTCTGCAAACACAACATGCAGTCAACCAAAGATTGTCAGGCCTTAAACCCTTACAAAATCACAATATTCATAAATCAACGTGAGTGAGAAAACGTTTTAACTTCACAAAGTTTTCTGAGCTCTGACGGCTCTGCAATTTCGAGACTTCGAGACTTCTGGTTTCGGGGTTTTGGTCCACAAGGCTCTCACACTCGCTTTCGGGTTTTGGGTCTCCGGTACTCGGGAGTTCATAATGCAGTGACTCCCAACTTCTTGTCGCTACAATCCCTGAAATCCGATACACGGTTTCTTGTACGGGATCCAACGATCCTCGATGAGTTGGATTTAACGGTCCATATATTTTTGGAATTTCGTGAATTGGAAGTTCATGATGCAGCGAATCCCAATCTTTGTCGCCTAAATCCCCGAATTCCAAAAATTCGGTTTCCTTGCTCTTCAATCCCACAGCACAACTGTCGCCCTTAAAATATGCTACGGTTCTTCCGTCTCCAAAGATTTCAGGACTTCGGGACTTCGGGTTTTTGGTTCTTGAGACTCCCAGACTTGCTTTCCTTTCCAACCTCTGACTTCCAAAATTCTGATTTACTTTATCCTCCGGGCCCACACAACACAACTATCTCCACATCTATAGTGGCGAGTGACACCCTTCGATGGGTCCACGTCACCTATGATGACGTCATCGAGTCCCACCACTCTCGATTGTCTCCTCGACTTACTGGCACGTGGTACACCCATGTGTCCACATCTGTTCAAAAGGAAAAATCCAACGGTTAGACTTTTCTCAGATCTACGACGCAGATCTTTTCGGCGTTTCGGGGTTTCGGGCATCGGAGTTCATGCAACTACACATCTCGAACTCCCGTTTTCCGAAATCCTTAAATTAATGTCTACCCTTCCACTCGATCCAACGGTCAAGTTCCTCTCTTACGATATACAGTGTAGATCGTTTCGAAATTTCAAGTTTTTCTATTTCACGACTCACGAAAACAAGGTTCTTCCCTTTTGGTTTTTCGGGTGCCGAAACGTCATCCGACAACTACTTGTTTCCCCCGATGGACTGTCCCGACGAATACGGGATTTCGCGTATCGCGATTTCCACGTTCCTATGCAACTCCAAAGGGTTTTTAAATCCTGTGCACGTTTTCCATATTTGATGGTCACAAGGGTTCTCCTTTTTCCTCGAACAGATCCTATGGCTCCAACACTTCAGGTGTGGAGTCCTCTCTCCCTGTGGCCAGATACCACATCGGCTGCGGTTTCATAACACCACTACACCTCCTGAGCTTTATAACACAACCAAGTGACTCCTTGGCACTCAGGAACATTCACAGGTCCAAAAATCGGTTCTTCCAAACACGATTCCCACCTGAACTTCGGGTCCAATGACCACTTATCCAGACCATTCAGGCTCAGCGTCGAAACCTTGGCTCTGATACCATACTGTAACACCACTTTGTGTACTTCACGGAATAATAATACTGTGACACTTAATTATATAACAACATGCATTTAAGTAATGAAACATATTTAAAACTCAGAGTAAGCCTCAGAATTACTGCTAACATAATTCTAAACATGGCATTAGCATTAATTCATATGCACAACAGAATACATGATAATTATAAATACATAGACATGTAGAATCATAATTAACACATCATCTGGTACTTGTCTTTGAAAACAATGGTAATTCCACCAACCAGGTGCGGGCCTTCCACGAACCTCCCAGCCTTAGTCCCCACTTCTCATCAAGCTCGACAGTGGGTCACCCCTGCACTGAGACTAAGCTCCACCCTAAGGCAAGGAATCCTAAGCTAAGCTGAAGTTATAGGGAAAACAACACAGAACAACTGGAATGATTCTTCCCAGGATGCCATCTTACGCCCATTACTCCCGGACTCTCATTCCCCACATGCCTGTTCCACCTGGGAGTATACACCTTCACAAGCACAGTCCATCGGTGCTACACCTCTCACTCCGGGTCTCGGAAACAAGCCAGATCAGGAAGTCTCAGAGGTCGAAGTTGGTGCTGGACATTCTTTGGAAGAAACCACTTCCCAACAAACTCTCTCGCCTAGAAAGAGTTTCTCACAGGCCTGACAACCTGCCTCTTCCAACAACAATCACCCCCCTCACCTGGAGAGAGGTTACACACAGGCTTGGCACGGACTTACATTGGCCAGTAAGATGCGCGCAGTCCAGCACTGCAAGGCCACAACAGTCCACTGGGAAAAACAAACACGGGCTTTCCAAACAGGCTCAACAATGACGGAATGTTCTCACGATTATGGCTTTGGAACAGAGACTCCATGCACAGGCTCGATCTGCTCCGACAGAGGATGCATCGCTTTCCAGAATCAACACACCGACTTCTCGTTCAGAGGATGTAAGGGGTATTTCTTGTAGAGGTTGCACGGGTTCACGCTCAGGCAGTCGAGGGTCGAATGGAGGAGGAACCCTCTCACGGCTCAATTCGATAGTTTTAACTGCATGCGCTTGGGTTGACACTCGTCACCCATGAAACTACATGTGTTACATGAGCAGACATTCCTTCCATTTGGAAGTCACATGTCATTCCAAAAGAACTTAGGATAAAAAAATATATTTTCACATGTCTCTTTGGAATAATATTAAAATATTATTCCCAATACTTAAGCCCCTAGGCTCCACACTTAGCCCCTTTTCCACCTTCCAGCCCCTAATCCCTTGCCCACTATGTGAAAGCTTAGTCCCCCATCACTCATTCATTGTGTCGGATTGCACGTGGCGGTGTTTATATTTTATTTATTTATTAATGTTTTGCATGGATACATGTACAAAATCAGGCTCTTGGCCTTCAACACTTAGGCTCTCTGGCTTAACAATCACATAAGCCCACTAGCTTATATAACCTTGTCTCACCAGCCTATAAAAACATATTTACGATTCATTTAATATACAATATTTACAATAGGGTTCGGCCTTGGGGACATTACATTTTGGAAATGTTTTTGTGGTAATTTTGGTCCATGGGTGACCTCATAACTGTTTGAAGATGTTAGATTCCTGTAACCATTTGCGGACGAAATTTCAGTGATAACAGGGACAACTGAAAGAAAGATGCTTCAATTTATTCCTACAGTTAACCACTGCTGGCATCAATGGTGAATTATTGCAATTCACTTTTATTGTACTTTTATGTTGGTTTTATATGTCAAACCTTGGAGATCAACATCTCTTTCCAAGCATTAACTTGTTTATTAAAACAATAGAATTTACAGGAGCTGACCTCATATTGCAGAATTGTATTGGTTCTTGCTTTAGATATGTTCTTGCATCAATTACTACTTGTAATATGATCTGTAATTTCTTAGCCTATGGCCAAGTCAATTCACCAGTATGGACACTATTAACTTTTTAAATGTGGAAATTAAATGTTCTTTACTATTCGGGTTTATTTAACCTTGTTGTGTGTTACCCCCTTTCACCTAGGGGTAACTAGAGGATATCATGTCTCATGGACCGCAATGAAGATAGTGATCCCAACGATTATGATGATCAACATGTCCACAAAGATCATCCCAACAACCCCCTCAGATGCCTCTTCCTCATCAACATGGCTCATCACACTCAATCAGCAAGGCTCATTGGGAGATGGTGGCCCAACACATTATGTGGTACATTAGTCCTTGTTTCATATAGAGTGTCATATTTAATATGTTGGGTATTTGAGTAATGATCATAGGTTGAAGTTGGATAATGAATCATGAGCCTAGAAATTATGTTTTTTGCCTTGTTTCACCTTGGTGGCCATCCTGGGCATCCTAGTCCTGTGTTGTCACTCATGGGGAAAAGGGGTACTACTGACGATTCCTTGGAAGGGGTAGCGTACCATTCCCTATCATACTTACCACTTTTCCATCCTTGATCCTTCCATTCTCCCACTTTTTGGGTAATGTGGTTACATGTATACCAAAAAGGCATGTGCCTCACTCTCTTATGAGAGGAAGGGGCTAAAGGCCCAACGGTAGATTGCAGTTGGTTGATATAAAGGAAATTAATGGGATAATGAGGACAATTAAAAGCCATAATTCCATAATCGAGCTCTATCCTCTTGTTAATGGAAATCGCCCCTGTTATCCCCATTTTGTGGGATAACTAAGGAGATGATGTCTCGAGGCCCTCAGGTTGCAGACATGGAGTACCGAGAGCACAGACATAGATAAACCCTAGTTGATAACTGCAGTAACAACTCAAGACAATTAGAGCACTTCTTCTCCAAGGGTAGCGCACAAGAGAGAGTCTCCATATCCACAAAACAAGTACCATACACAACTACAACAGTTGTAGCTGCACTACTCTCTCAAACTTGCACCATACTTAGCAATAATATCACCAAGAGTATCAACAAGAATGTCACCAAGAGAATCACCAAGAGAATCACTAAGAACATTACTTGATAGCGCTAGAGAGAGACCAAGACCAAGATATGACCATACGCCCTTATTCCTCCTTCTAGCTACAGTTGCAGCTGCAACTCTCCACAAGACTTGTGCTTCGACTGGTTATTCAAATGAGCTAAAATTTCCTCTATTTATATTAATCTATCCAATGATTTTTCTGGCTGGGCCGACTTGACTTGTTGGTCATTATATTTTATGTTTATCTTTTTCCTATGGATTCGACTTGTCTTTCTCGAAGATAATATTCTGATATTATTTATTCTTCTAGGCCAACTTGTCTTCTAGGGTTTCCACACATCTGTTTAATGGTTCACTTGCTTCTGGAATATTCTATTCTAAGTCATAGGTTAAATGTGGAGGTTAATACCAGTGTTGAAAAAGCCTGCGATTTTTCATGACTTTTTCCGTCCGACGAAAAATCGGCGAGAAAAAATCACAATTTTTTCTAATCTAAAAAAGTCAGGACTTAATCATAAAAGTCGTGGCCAATTAGTGGAAATCATCCTTATAAAACATATTTTTTAAGTTTTTTTTGTCATTTTTGTTTGTTGTTGTTGGAGAATGAAGGAGAAGGGCTTGACTCGGTCAAGCGGGTACTAGACCCCACCAACATGCAAGATTGTTTTGTTTTTTTAAAGGGTTTGACCAAAAACCCTGGCAATTATTTGTTTACTTAAATCTTTATCTTTCCTTTTTATCCTTTTACTTAAATTTTTAACATTACCATTAATTGTTTCAGGATGTTTGAGAGTGGTTCCAACCTCATCAGACTTGATATGGAGAAAGTAGAATTTCATATCCCATTCGAAATCCAACAGAGTTAACAGTTTTCAGTATTTCAGGATTGGTAGGATTGCAACATTTTCATTGGATTATATCACGTATGAGTGTATGGGATTGACATTTAATCAAGAGCACCAAGCCCTTTATGTACCTCGATGTTGGTGGTATTGATTGTTGAACTCCTCTAACATGGCCTTAGCAGAAATGTACCTTTCACTCAAACCAGAATTAGCCATTATGCATGTTAAGCTTTTTCTACCATATTATAAGGCTTCAATTAGGTGGTTTCATCAAAATTGGGAGGTGTTCACTGATGCCTCTAGAGGATCAAGGTAGAGGAAAAGATTGATACTAATGATGATGATCTGAATATAAACAATGGTGGAACATTGTTTGTCATTTAAATGTTCTTGCTCATTTATTCATAATGCTTTCTTTCAAAGTTTCAATAATTTTTTGGAATCATGGTTTGGAATTTTTAAAATATAATATTTTCATTAAAATTAAATATTTTATGTAATATTTAGTAAACCAAGTCATTGAAATAAGATCGGTCTGAGTCAATCCGAGTTGGAGTTGGAGTTGGAGTTGACCATCGACTGATTCTGAGGCTGAGTCCGAGTTTTAAAACATTGCATTGTACATCTACCTCATGATGATGATATACATTTATATATGTGAGGTCATTTTGTATTAGTTCTCCACTTTTGAGTCCTTGATTGGACAACTATCAGGGTTGAATATTTGGTATTGAATTTGATGTATCATCTTTTATTTGACATCCACTACAACATATATATCAGTGCTTTCTCCATATTTATGTGCCAATGTGTTTATTTGATGTTGTTGTTGCTTTATATGTTTAAAATTTTGAAAAGAATGAATATATTTTGTATTTTTTAATGTTTGTCGTGGTTTTCCGATTTTTTGTCGACTTTTTTCGACTTTTCTCAAAATAATGTTTTCTGAACCCTTGCCGACTTTTTTCGATGCCGACTTTTTCAACAGTAGTTAATACCTCCCGTAGCTACCAAAACATCAACACTCCCTCTTAGCTAGGGAGGTATTAACTAATATGTTCTTCATGTAGTGGTCTCAAACACATCCATCCATCTTACATGGCACGGGAAAGACTCACATGGTCTTCCAGACCAGTCTACAGGTAGCATCACCATAGCCACACAGGCTATCATGATCAAACATATCATGTAACAAGTATCACCATCATAACCGCACATTAGCCATCTAGCTGGAAAACACCTCCAACACTATTGGTTGGCCCTCCAGTTAGTAACCTCCAATGTTATTGATCGACACTCTATCTGGGAATCATTTTCGACACTACAGATCGACATCTAGTTCATACAGAACTAGTAACTCGTTAGCGCACACAAAGTCTAACTAAAAAATTTAACACTCCCTCTTAACGAGGAAGATATTCCTCTTGGCACGATCATCATCACTTCTTCTGCACTTCTGCACACCTCAACCATTGTCTTGTTGAATTTCACGAATCCATACATCATAAAAAGTTTTGTACTTTCATTGGAGTAGCGTACCAGCCTTTGTTGGAGTAGTATACCAACCTACATTGGGGTAACATACTAGCCTACGTTGGAGTAGCATACCAACCTACGTGGGGGTAACATACCAGCCTGCATTGGAGTAGCATACCAACCTACGTTGGGGTAACATACCAGCCTGCGTTGGAGTAGCATACCAACCTGCTCTGGGGTAACATACCAGCCTGTGTTGGAGTAGCATACTAACCTGCGCTGGGGTAACATACCAGTCTGCATTGGAGTAGCATACCAACCTACGTTGGGGTAACATATCATCCTGCGTTGGAGTAGCATACCAACCTGCGCTGGGGTAACATATCATCTTGCGTTGGAGTAGCATACCAACCTACGTTGGGGTAGCATACCAGCCTGCGTTGGAGTAACATACCAACCTGCGTTGGGGTAACATACCAGCCTACGTTGGAGTAGCATACCGACCTGCACTGGGGTAACATACCAGCCTGCGTTGGAGTAGCATACTGACCTACACTGGGGTAACATACCGACTTGCGTTGGAGTAGCATACCGACCTACACTGGGGTAACATACCAGCCTGCGTTGGAGTAGCATACCGACCTGCACTGGGGTAACATACTAGCCTGCGTTGGAGTAGCATACCAACTTGCACTGGGGTAACATACCAGTCTGTGTTGGAGTAGCATACCAACCTGCACTGAGGTAGCTCTCACTTTTGGGGATCACATCACTTCCCACTACTGGGGAATACATCAATTCTCACTACTAGAGAAAAAAAATTGGACCACTCCAAGCTTGTCCTTGATAGAGGCTTGGTCAACATATCTGCTACTTGTTCGTTCGTAGAAATATATTGGAGCAAGTGTCTCATCATAGTCTTCTCCCTCTTGCTGGGAGAATCCTCTAGACACAAATCAGGCTTTGTACATCTCTAGGCTATTTATCTGCAACATGCTTGATCTTGTAGATCAACTTGGAAGTCACCATTGACTTCCCTACTAGTCTTGGAACCAAGGAAAATATATATATCCCAGTCCTTCTGATTGGCTTCCTCCTTGGTTACTTAGCAAAGTCTACTGAAGCAAGGGAATCTTCCCATAAGATCTCATATCTCCTTGAAGCCTCTGAAGCTTCGATCTAGCCTTCTCAACCCATGGCATCTGTCTGTCATTCCTAGAAGACGTCTCTCTCTTCCATCTGAATCTAAAAGTCCCTGAGTCTCCATTCTCCCTTCGAAGCTTGACTCCCTCTAAGTTTGTATAATCTTCAGAGCCATCCGCTCCCTCTGTGTGTGATGATTTCCTCTGAAGTCTCCTGTGAATGGTCCTGGGGAGGTTGCTCTTCCTACTGGATCATGAGGGTTGACTCCCTCTGAACTCTATCTCCTTCTAAGATGGTACTCGGTGGGGCCGCCTACCTCACGACTAGTGGAGCCATCTTCTCCTCATGATATGGCTCATCAATGTTGCATCTTGCAAATTTTCATGGGACCACACGGGTCTCTTCTTGGTTACTGCAACGATTCTAGGTAGGCCCTTTTGGCTCTACTAACTCTTCTTGATCTGAGGAGTGATCACCTACACTAGAGGGATTTGTTCAGTTATACTTGGAGCCTTCTACTCCTTGCAATCAATCTCCATATGAGATACTCAGTATCCCACAAAAGTACCCTTCTACTTCTTCTTCTTAGGTACATGGATGTATACGGTCGTGTATACAACTTCTTATCTGGATAGTTTGCTCCATGTCTCAAACTAGAGACCATCTAATATGTTTCCTCCTGCAACCGTCACTATAGCCCCCCTTAGAGTTGTCACCTGTGACCTACCCAAAATAAGGACAACAAAGGGGAAAACAATATATAAGAATAATACTCTTGTAATAAAAACAAGAACGAGAACAATAATCACAATAGCTCCTTCTCAGAGTTATTGCTTGTGACCTGCCTAGAACAAGAGCCAAAATAAAAATACAATAATAAGAAATAGGAACAACACTCTTTTAGTGTTGTGATCAATCATTCCTCTATGGTAACCTCCATGGAATTTATAAAATAACCTTCCCGAGACAAGAGAAAAAAGAGCAAAAAGTATAATAGCATTTTTATAAGAACATATCTATGTCAACAAGAATAAAAGACTTTCTCTTGGTAATCATCATATTGTTACCAAGGTGATCTGCTTAGAAGAAAAACAAGAAGTATCTCCTAGAGGAGATGTTAGTTCATCTTGCGACCAAGTACAAGAAGCATTTATATTAATAATACTCACATGCTGCCAAGTATTCATTGAATCTAGCAGTGATAGAACCTTTCAAGGATTGTTGTCACAACTAGTAATGTAGCAATTATTAAACTTGATATGTGCAAATTGGAAACTTATTAATTTAATCAATCAAACATGGAACCTGGAGTCTTATCTTCAAGAACGAGTGTTGTGATTTTATTCTGAGTCTCCTTCATTCAAGATGACAAGTATTCTCTTCAACCTGTCCCGTGTACTTAAGACAATATGATTTCTTGACAGAAATCTGAGTTAGAGAATACAATGCAAATAAACTCGAAAAATCTCAACCTTAATCAATCTAATACTTTGACTAGAGTCAACTTATAAATTTAACTTTGAACAAAGGTTACTATGATAATCATAACTTCAATAGATCAAAATTCAACTAGATGTTCATAAGATTACAATAATTCCATAACAACTAGAGGCATATGAAAACAATCAAACCTGGAGTGCGTTGTTCCTCTGAATGTGCTGGATCTGAGATCCCTCTGGATCTACGATTGTAAGAGATCCCTTCTCCTACAATCACACTCAAAATAGTGATACCATTTAAATATATATAAGTACATACCTTCGGTAGCATTGGCAGGAGGTGGCACCATCTGACAACGATGACAAGCAATGCCAAACCTTAAAACTTCAAAGGTGCTCCAACTTTTAATCTAAAGATAGCTAGAGATGTGCTAGGGTAAGGCACACTAGGACAACCAAATATTAGTCCCAACACTTTACAAAAAATTTCACTGCAACTGGCACAAAACAAATGGTATGAAGGAACTGGCACGAAGGAACTCGCTGGCACTGCAACTGGTGCTGCAACAGGCACTGCAACAGGTGCTGCAACAAGCATTGTAATTGGTGCTACAATTGGAACTACAACTGGTGCTGCAATTGGGCCGAATCAACTGGCATGAAGGAACTGGCACTGCAACTGCAATTGGTACTATAGACCTATGATTTTAGGAGGAAACCTTAATTTCTCAACTTCAAAAATTTGTAGATTTGATTTAGGGAAGAGATGCGCCCTACTTAGGAAACCTTCTTAGTGAGTTTAGTATGTGCTCAATGAGCTTAACAGTGGGGGAAACTGAGGATATTCCTTCCATCAATTAGACTATTATGAAGGAAACCTTCTTTGATACCATGTTGAAATTTTGGTATGCTTGTTTAACCATAGACAATGTCACATCATTTTCACCCAACCATGGGAATTCACATATGCCACCCCAGAGCACACTAACCTTTACTTAGAATAATTTTGGCAAGATTACTCCAGAACCAACAGATAAACCCTAGCTGCTAACTGCAGTAACAACTCAAGACAAGTAGAGCGCTCCTTCTCCAAGGGTAGCGCACAAGAGAGAGAGAGTCTTCATATCCATAGAACAAGTAGCATACACAATTGCAACAATTGTAGCTGCACTACTATCTCAAAATTGCACCATACTTAGCAATAATATCACCAAGAGTATCACCAAGAGAATCACCAATGGAATCACCAAGAATCACTTGATAACACTAGAGAGAGACCAAGACCAAGATATGACCATACGCCCTTATTCCTCCTTGTCACTGCATTTGCAGCTACAACTGCAACTCTCCACAAGAATTGCACTTTGACTGGTTATACAAATGAGCTAAAATGTCCTCTATTTATATTAATCTGTCCAGTGACTTTTCTGGTTGGGTCGACCTGACTTTCTGGTAATTATATTTTATGTTTAACTTTTTCCTGTGGAGCCGACTTGTCTTTCTAGAAGATAATATTATAATATTATTTATTCTTCTAGGCCGACTTGTCTTTTAGGGTTTCCCCACATCTGTTTAGTGGTTCACTTGCTTCCAAAATATTATATTCTAATTCATAAGTTACACATGGAGGTTAATACCTCATGTAGCTACCAAAACATCGACATAAACTTGAGGGACGATTCACCCAATAGGTCATTTTGTCAACCCTCCCATACTCAAACTTGGTAAATTGCATAGGGTTTTTGAGCATTGGTTTATTTTGATGAGGTGGTTTGGATGTACTTGCTTGAATGGCTCTTTTATTGATTTGACTTACTCACCATGATGCTTTGACTTGAGATCCTTGGAGGACGTATCCATTTGTCTTTGCAGGTACCAGATGGTGGACAGATTTGGAGGAACAAACCTAGCTTGGACTTCCATGGGGCTTCAAGCCCACAAGTTGGATGCTAAGAGCCCACATGCCGGATCATGGAGACATGCCTTTTGAGGCTTACATGGCATCATGGAGGGCATAACCAAGCCCCTACCACTCAAATGTTTTGCTTGAAGGAGGAAAAACGTCACTTTCTTGAGGCTTGATGTCATAGAGGGGCTAGGGTTTGGTGGTGATGGAGTTGCTACTTGACACTTGGCATGTTTTGGTGGGAGGAGACTTGAGGAGGCTATAATGCATGGGAGGGAGGCTATATGAGCCCCAACGACCTCAACTTTAAACCCCAATGACTTTCTCCCTTAGAGGGGTGACGTCATTTTAGGGTTTTCTTTCATGTGCAAAAGTAAAATTTAAATAATATTATTTTTGTGGAGGGGAAAAAAAAGGGTTGTTATCCCCTTATTTTGTGTTTACCCTAACTTATGTGGACAAACTGTGTTTAAGAAATTTTGTATAAATAGAGATCATTTGAATCTCATTTCATAACATAACTCTCCCATTGTGAGAAGTACTTGGCTGAAATTTTCGCTATGCTTGAGGATTCTTGGTGTTTATCTCTTGTGCAAATGTTTTTTGGTGTTATCTCTTGGTGATTGGATGAGCTAAGGTGGTGGAAACCTATTGGAGACTTGCTTTCTTGCTATTGGATGGTAATTTTCTTGGTGAACTAGGGTTTGATCACTCTTTTTCTTGGTTATTGTTGGTTGAAACCCTAGGAGGAGTATGTTGGATACACCCTCCATTAAGCTTCATCTAATTTGCTAAGTTTACAAGTCATTTTGCAAGGGTTGCTAGGAGAAATGCAAGTGTGTATACCCTCCTAGATTTTACCCTAGGGAGTAAGAGTATCTACACCCCTAGGGATCTTGTTGATCCAACTTGTGTTTAAAGACTCCATTCACCCAAATATTAAAGGCACTAATCTGAATTTTTCATTGGAGATATAAAATACCTGCGTCGACAAACGTGTCAAATCATTATCTTGAGATGATCTAATTTGGATTCAATTCTATGCTTTATATGCTTGGTTGAGCCACTAGAGCGACTCAATTTTCTAAGTATATCTAGAAACCCTAATACATTTCATTAATAACTCACTATTCAACCATTGAAAGTTGCTAAAGGTTTGCCACATCAATCTACTAAGGCTAGCGCACTTTTTGGGTGGATTGTTGGCAAGTTTTGACAGTTGATTTCTCTACTGTAATAACTTGTTTTTTACAGCCATAAGGCTAATAATTATTTATGTAGAACTTGTTTACAACAACCTTACATTGTTGTTAAAGTTTTATGCTATCTTCTTGAGATAAACTAGTCAATTTGCTAGCTTATCTCTTGTACTTTTCGCTAAGCTTTGAGCAACTTTATTTTGCAGCTGCCATTATCTTTTGTTTTTGATATACACCATTGTTTACTGCTGCAATTAGTGACAACAAGCTTAACTTTCTTGCCCACCTAACATTATATGTATATGCTTGAGGTGTTCTTGTGTCTCGGGCAGGTACATCACTCTTTACATGTGCTCTTATCTCTTGGAAACTTTTGGCTACCACCAAGACTCTCTCTCAAGCCCTTTTGTGATTAATATCTTGACCTATAGGGGCTACACTTCCATATTTCCACTTTCCGTCTCATTTCCTCCTAGGGTCAGCTGAGATCCCCCCCTGGAGGTGATTCTTTCATCTCTAAAGTGACGAGAATACCTGCCTAAGGTGATAATAGGTAGGTGTTCTCTAAGTTGTCTCCATTTAGTGGTTGGGTCGAGATTTTCCCAACCTACAACTTATGTGACAACAACCCCTAGTCATAATGAGAATAAACACATTCATCTATCAAAAAAGGACTTGAATATATCCCGAATAAAAGAAAAGGAAGTGTTATGCTTGAAACCTTTTTAAGGGGACTCACAAATCAAATAAAAAAGTAAAATAAAAAGGCAAAAGAAGGGGTTTGGAATGAAAAAAAGTGCCAAGGAAAGGGTAACTCAATCGCCAAGGCACCCTCTACAAAGACACTCATGGAGGGGAGCCCATACATTTCCTTGCATGTTAGTGACCCCATACCCAGAAGTAAACCCCATGACCACCTCACATTCATTACATATCTTTGATGGGTTCTCCTGGGAAATATCTCTCTACTTGTGTATCGACACACCTAATGGGTTCCTTTGATGGATCTCCCATACCTAAACTTTTGAATTGCATAAAGTCTTGGGCTTGTGTGAAGTTTGAAGGGGATACCCAATGAGAGTTGTTCATTTGGATTTTGTATTACTTGATGGTATACTTTATATGATTCTTAGGAATATTGCACCTCGTGATTGTTGGTTTTACTTGATTTCATGACTTTGACTTACTTGGGTGCAACTGACATGGTATTTGGACAACGTCTTTGTTGTTGAATATTTGCAACTTCAGACAAGTCATTATCCACAAGAAAGTACAAGAAGACCCATCTACACCATTACAGAAGCCCCAGGAAGAAATTGAAGACCCAGGAAGAGAAGTCGGCCCCACCAGTAAAAGACAAAAAATAATAAAGTAATTTGAAGACCCAGAATAAGAAGTCAGCCTCATACAGGCACCCAGATTAGTATAAATACAGGACTGGATCATTTCATTTGCAGAGTCAGTTGCAACTGCAGTATTTGGTAATTTCACTATTTCTTGGTTTCTAGTATCTTGATGAGTGCGCCACACTTGGGAAGGATATTCTTGGTTTCTCTTGGTCATCTTATTGAGGCACTAGGTCTTGGTGATGCCAGCCTTGGGGAGGATCTTCTATGTATGTTATTTTGGCTATTGATGGTGATGTACTGGTAATATCTTGGACTGAATTCTTCTATAGAAAGGTTGTTGGGTTTTCTCCCAAGGTTGGGTTTCCCAAGATAAACTCTTGTGTTCTTGTGTCTACTGTGCATGGTTAATATTTTTAAATCTTGTTATTTCCCCTGCATTGTTATAGTTGATATTTTCAGTGTATATTTATTCTATGATAACTAATGTATGAAAGCGAATATTGTTATTAATCATAAGGAAATAACTATAAGATATGAGGATCATAAAACATCAACATTTGTGCTTTCACCCTAGGACATTGTGCACTTTGTACAAGATACAACATGAGTGATGTAGAGCGTTGGGTCACCTAGTGATTGATGCCTTTCATAAACACCCTCTCACACCTCCTGGACCTTGGACGATGGACATATGAGCTCTCATTTGACAGATATGGTCATGATGGCAAGAAGATAGGAAAAAATCTCACACCTTGGACAGTGCACCCCACACCTTATTCAACATTTGATGGGGGACGTTGCACTTGGTTATGCTTGGAAACTACTCAGAGAGGTGATGCATGATCACTCCACCTTGGATGTTGGCATTCCCACCTTAGACGTTGAGCTACTTGATGATGTCATGTGCTAGGGTTTGCTTGATGATGATGGGATTGATTTCCATTGGGGCATTATTTGATGTATGACATGAACATTGATGATGAGACACACCATCTACCTTTCTTGCACCTCCGGTAGGATGGGGCATGGCCTTTGGAGGCTTCACACACCCTCTTGGAGCATTACATCACCACACGTGTGACCTAGGAGGGCATTATTATGGTGTATTAGCATGATTTTTCATTGTTAAAAGCTATTTGAGGGGTCGACCTCACTTGTATCATGGATCATTGTTGTTTTAGCTTATTATGTGGAAATATGCGCTAGAGTTATCTCATATAAATGAGGCTAGAACTCATTTGGATCAAACACAACTCTCACACATGTGAGATCATTACTACTTGCTCTCTTCTCTTTTTTGTTGTACTAGTCTGGTGCACACCTTTTGGAGGACCATTTGTGGATGCTTTGTCTTATTTTGATGAATGATCTTGAGCTAGGATTTCCTCATGCATTTTGACTTGGTTAAAGCAAGTTTCTTTGTAAATTTTAAGTATTTTCATGGTATATTGTGGTGAATGCTATATGGTTAATTTGTTGCATGTTACCTTGTTCTTGCTTGAAACCCTAGGAGGGATTATAAGTCCATATCCTCCTCCCCATTTTATTAATCTTGTTTGTTGAAGCATTTAAAGCCTAGTCCTAGGAATTAAAAGTCCTTATCCCCTTAGGGTTAAGTCTTGGCTAGTTCAAAATTCTAGGGTTTATAAGGCCATAAACTTTAGACCTTGACCTAGTTCACTTTAATCCTCAATTAGATGTTCTAGTAGGAGATATTAACTAAGGTTTTTCAATACATAAACTATAGGGATTCTCTATTGAATTTGATCCTATTCCTAGGGTTCCAAATTCCACCTTCTTGGCTATCAAATTTATGGTGTTGCTGACTCCATTGCCCAAAGAAAAAAAAATGGCACTAGTCTTTGGTTTACAAGTGTTTGCATTCTCACATAAAATTTCTCTATCATAAACCAAATTAATGATTAGATATCTAACCTTATTCACACACTAATTCTAACTTAACACTTGGCAAACTAATTATATTTATTGATATTGTTATTCTCTCTCATAAATCAACTTAATGATTATATACCTAGCCTTATTCACACACTAATTCTAACTCAACGCTTTGCAAACTAAGTATATTTATTGTTGTTGTTATAAAAGGTTTACTACAACCATTAGGGCTTGACTAATTATTGATAACTTACTTAATGTGGTCAAAGCTGCTTGGAATCATTTCCTAGCTATTGGGCCTTGTTCTACTCAACAAGTGCTACATTCTAAGATTTAATTTGTTATTTTTTTGCGTTGATTTCTTGTTGTTGTTGCAAAACATTTATTGTTGGTATAACTCTATTATTTATTGCTAATTAGATTGTATAAGCCCTCTTTTGTTGATAGCTAGTGTATGGGATAATTGTTTGCATATATAGATTTGGTAATGGATGAAATATCTCTTATATCTTCAATCAATCAATCAAGATTCAACTATCTTGTCTCATTATAGGTATCCCTTTGAATCTAGCCTATCACCTCAAGTGACCAAGATAGGGAGCCACATGCTTGGCTAATCTTGTTATAGGATTCCTTGAGGTCACAAGGGAAGCCTCCCTTGTGTTGGACCTGTCATCCCCATTTTGTGGGATAACTAAGGAGATGATGTCTCAAGGCCCTCAAGTTGCATACATGGAATGTCGAGAGACCACATGACTGGAAATGTCCACTTGCACATATGGAATCCCGCTCCATCACCATAGTTTGGATTTATCGTCAACACATCCACCACACCAGCTAGCTTCTGGAAGGCATATGGGTCTTGCTCCATGCGATACAAGTCAGATATTGTGGCAGGTAATCACCCTAATATTTGAGGCATTTAAGCATGTTGTATTGAAGTTGCGTTTGATTATAGAACGTCTACTTGGACATTATGCTTTTGACCCCTTTTCACCTTGGTGAGTGTCATCGATTTCCTAGTAAGTGGCCAAATTTTGGGGAAGGGGTGTAACTGGGGGTCCCTTGTGTTGATATTATGGTAGCTTCTGGAGGTATGAACCTCTATTGTGACCTGTGACGAGATTAGAATATTACAGGAGGAAGCAAAGAAGTAAAGGAAACCCTAGACAAGATGTCGGCTGCAGAAATATAATTAATATGAATTAATTAGTACCCAGAAGGAGAAGTCGGCCCTAATGAGTCTGCCAGACTACTATAAATATAGGGTGCCAGTTCTCATTATTTACATCTCAGCAGTTGCTGAGAGAACTAGTTCTGCGCAGTGCAGTAACAGTTTTGTGCGCAAGTCTCTGGGGAAAGTGTTGCACCAACTTCTAGGTGGGACTATCTGATTAGCTTGGTTTCTATTCTTGCTTGGTGCATTAGCTTCTCTTGGATATTGGATTACTACCAGGATTCCCTTCTCTATCAAGGTCAAGGTGCTCGGAGGGTGGCTTCGACCTATGGTTGGGTGACAATAGTGATATTGTCAATGGTAAAACAAGCACAATCTTCTATATTCTAACAAGTTATGGGCCCACACCTCCTTCATTCAGCCTAAACACTGGAAGGAAGCATAGTCGCTAGGATATTGAGCTCGTCGGGAACTGTCGCTAGGGTTACTAGCAGGAGCAACTTCCAAGACACTGTCGCTAGGGTTACTAGCAGGAGCAGTTGCAGAAACCCTAATCTCAGATCTGACACCTTGTGATGGAGCATCTCTCTCAAGGAGAAGATATTCAGATGCACCCTAGTTCAACGCACCTTTTGGCTCTCTCAGAAGATAGAAATGATGAAGTTGAAGTTTTGGATCAAGGCATGACCAGTTACCAGTCAACCAAAGACATGAGTAAAACGATCAGTCTTCTGCACTACTCAACACTCACCGGAATGATTGAAGATGCCATGTGGATAATCGATAGTGGTGCTTCTAGGCACATGACGGGAGATCAAGCCAGACTCTCAAATCTCAATGAGAAGAAGACATCATACAAGGTAGAGCTTGGAGACAAAAACACTTACTTCGTCGAAGGATTTGGACTAGCCTTTGTCAAGTTGAAATCAGGTAACCATGTTCACTTAAGTAATGTTTTATATGTACCTTGTTTAGAAAAGAATCTTGTATCGATATCATGCCTAGAAGACAAGGGAAACAAAATAGCTTTCGTGGATGGAAAAGTGTTATCATGGCATAAGAACTCCAGCATAGAGAATGTTAGGGTTATTGGAAGTCGTGAAGGAAATCTGTATAGACTACTAGAACAAAATGAAGAAGCTCTCGTACATGATGAGGTCAATCCTAATGAGCTTTGGCATAGAAGGTACGCTCACATTAACTATCAAGCATTACCTTTTCTCAAAAGAATGGTTGAAGGAATACCAGAGTTGCAATCTACACATGAAGGAATCTGCAAAGGATGTGCTCTTGGGAAGAATATCAAGAAACCATTCCCAAGCAGCAACAACAGATCTAAGGAGATTCTAGATCTGATACATTCACATGTTTGCAGTCTGATGCCAGTAAAATATCTAGGAGGATATTACTACGTAATATTCATAGATGACTATTCAAGAAAGACTTGGTTATACCTACTAAAGACAAAAGATGAAGTATTCAACAAGTTTCAAGAGTTCAAAGAAGAAATAGAAAACCTCACGAATAAGAAGATCAAGATGCTAAGAATAGATAATGGTGGAGAATACACATCAAAGGAATTCATTGCATTCTGTAAATCAGTAGGGATTATGAGGGAGTTGACTGTTCCTCATAATCCTAAAAAAAATGGCATAGCAGAAAGAAAGAACATATCTATTAAAGAAACTGTAAAAGCCTTACTAAATGATCAAGGGTTATCCATGTTCTTATAGGGAGAAGCATCAATGACAACAATATATGTGCAGAACATAATTCCTCATCGTATATTGAAGGACATGACACCAGAAGAAGCCTTCTCAGGTATGAAACCTAATGTGGAAAACCTAAGAATATTTGGATGTCTTGTTTACTCTCACATTCCCAAAGACAAAAGAAATAAACTAGAACTCTTAGGAAAGAAGGGCATATTCGTGGGATATAACGATTCATCCAAGGCTTATAGAATCTATATTCCAGAACAACATAAGATCGAAGTCAACAGAGACGTGACCTTCAACGAAAAGATGGCCTTCAATAAATCCATAGAAGAAACGATAGAAGAAGAAGAGATTGAAGAACCTAATGAAGAAAACACAGAAAACAAAAATGACGAAAAAGATCAACCTGATCATCCTATGGAGACATGTGAAAACATTGATTTAGATACCGTACCTAAGACCAAGAAATGACCAGCTTGTCTTGAAGCTACATTACAAGACGTAGAAAGACTCAAGGTTCCAAAAGGAACATTCAGGAAGAGTAAAAGACCAAAAAGATTCTCAAGTTATGCAACATACATGATGAAGCTTCTAGATGAAGAACCTACCACATTTGAAGAAGCAATTAAAAAGGAACAATGGAAAGAAGCTATGATGGAAGAACATTAATCCATTATGAAAAATGAGGTATGGGAAATTGTACCTAGACCTAAAGAAAAATCTGTGGTAACCTCAAAATGGGTATACAAGATCAAACATGCAGTGGACGGAAGCGTGGATAAATACAAGGAAAGATTCGTGGCCAGAGGGTTCTCCCAGAAGGAGGGAGAAGATTATGATGAAACCTTTGCTCCGGTGGCTAGGTATACCTCCATCAGAGCTATCATATTTCTTGTTGCTTCCATGGGATGGAACCTACATCAAATGGATGTAAAGACAACTTTCCTCAATGGAGCTATTGAAGAAGAAGTGTATATTGAACAACTTCAAGGATTTGAGGTACATTCCAGAGACACTCACGTTTGCAGATTGAAGAAATCTCTATATGGACTCAAGCAAGCTCCAAGGGCTTGGTATGCCAGAATGGACAGTTATCTAACGAGACTTGGTTTCTCCAAGATTCATGCAGATCCAAACCTTTACTACAAAGTCATGGATAATGCACCTCTTATTCTACTATTATATGTTGATGATCTATTCATAACAGGTGAATAATCTCTCATTATCCAGTGCAAGAAGGAATTAGCTTCTGAATTTGATATGAAATATCTAGGTCTCATGCATTATTACTTGGGACTAGAAGTATGGTAGAAGCATGGTGAATTATTCCTTGGACAAGGAAAGTACGCAATAAAGATCCTTCAGAAATTTGGAATGATGGACTGTAATCCCATGGACACTCCTATGAATGCGGATATAAGAAAAGTGAAAGTTCCAGATTCTGATCCAGTAGCTCCATATCTATATTGACAACTAATTGGGTCATTGATGTATTTGGTAAATACTCGACCAGACATTTGCTTTGTCGTGAATACACTAAGCCAATTCCAGGTGGAACCAAGACATGAGCATTGGATAGCTTCAAAGCATGTATTAAGATATATTCGTGGAACAATAAACTATGGCTTGAGATATACCGCATCCAGTGATATACAACTTCATGGATTCACAAACTCAGATTGGGAAAGAAGCACAGAAGACAAAAAAAGTACTTCAAGTATGTGTTTCAGCTTGGGCTCCGCTATGATATCTTGGGGCAGCAGGAAACAGAAGTCTGTCACACTCAGCAAAACAGAAGCAGAGTATATCGAAGCATGTGAAGCATGCACTGAAGCAATATGGTTAAGAAAGCTAATCTCCGACTAATTTGATCAGATTCCAGAATCAACCATAATACATTGTGATAATCAGAGTTGTATAAGATTATCGAAACATCCTGTGTTTCATGAAAGGTTGAAACACATCGAGATCAAATACTACTTTATTCGAGATAAAGTCCAGGAAGGAGAGGTAAAGCTCGAGTATATCCCCACTGACGAGCAAACAACAGACATTCTGACCAAACCTCTATCCAGAATAAAGTTTGCATATTTTCGAGAGAAGATGGAGATCGTGGAAATAACTCCCTTAGCTGAAAGGGAAGACCCTCTAGGTTAGGAGGGAGCACTAAAATATTATTGAAACATTTATCTTTGTGATTGAAAAATAGTCCAGATAGGACAGATTCTTTCATGTTCGGAAAGTGGATTGATATTTCTAATGGACAGCGATTTCCCATTGTGGTTAACATGGGAAATGGTCCAGATTGTTGATGTATCATAGAGAACGACTTCCCATTGTGGTTAACATGGGAAGTGGTCTAGGGAAGTCTCTCTTCTTGAGGGTTACTCAAGAAGACTGGTCTACCTCGTCGGACAATGATTTCTTATTGTGGTTAACAAGAGGAATGGTCTGTTTTGGAGGTTGATACAGGACAATATTTTCCTCTTGTAGTTAACAGAGGAAATGGTCCAGACAATCATTCCTTAGGGTTTATACATTCTCTCCAGGGTGCACTTTGATTAGTGTAGGAGGAATGGCCCAGGGTGGGGGATGGTCCAGGCTCAACAATCAGGGACAGACATTCCTTAAGGTTATACATTCTCTCCAGGGTGCACTTTGATTAGTGTAGGAGGAATGGCCCAGGGTGAGGAATGGTCCAGGCTCAGAAATCAGAAACAATCATTCTTCCTTGTTTGAGAAGAATACGATAGATAGCCCATTGTTGATGTTCTATACTGAGGACAGATATTATTTCAGACCTCACAGATGTGAGTGAAAGATTGGCCCAGATGATTCAGTTTATCTTAAACAATATTTTTCTGTGCAGATTTGCATAAGATGATTGTTATGGATATTGCATGTCTCCAGACAGTAGAGATATACTACTGTGGTGGATTTGTTCCATTGTATGTGACTATATGTCACAGTTTGAGTAGTTGTGTACTACCATAGATAAACACAGATGTGTTCTATCAATTGATATTGTATCAGTTGTCATAGGAGATTATCCCATTGGATAATAATGACGGTGCTCGTGATACTACCAGTTGAATGGTTTGTTTGTGCTCAATACCATACCTCCCTAGCTAGGAAGGAGTGTTGATATTATGGTAGCTTCGGCAGGTATGAACCTCTATTGTGACCTATGATGAGATTAGAATATTCCAGGAGGAAGCAAAGAAGTAAAGGAAACCCTAGACAAGATGTCGGCTGCAGAAATATAATTAATATGAATTATTTAGTACCCAGAAGGAGAAGTCGTCCCCAGTGAGTCTACCAAACTACTATAAATACAGGGCGTCGGTTCTCATTATTTATATCTCAGCAATTGCAGAGAGAACCAGTTCTACGCAGTGCAGTAACAATTTTGTGCACAAGTCTCTGGGGAAAGTGTTGCACCAGCTTCTGGGTGGGACTATCTGATCAGCTTGGTTTCTATTCTTTCTTGGTGCATTAGCCTCTCCTGGATATTGGATTGCTACCAGTATTCTCTTCTCTATCAAGGTCAAGGTGCTCGGAGGGTGGATTCGGCCTATGGTTGGGTGACAATAGTGATATTGTCAATAGTAAAACGAGCACAATATTCTATATTCTAACACCTTGAGGGGTCATCGTACCATTTTCGGTCATGCTTATCACTTTCCACTCATCACATTCCCATCACATTTCCCTCTTCTAGGCCCTTTGGCTTTAGTGACCCAAGAAGGGCATGTACCTCATTTCATGGTAAGAAGGGGCTGAAGGCCCAGAGGAATGGTAGTTGGCAAAAGATAAAAGCTTAAAATATAAAGCTTCTAGATGCTCGCCCAAAGAGGTCTTGAGAGCAATGAAAAACTTCTACCAAAAAACCAAAGACCTACAAAAGAAAAATAACATTATATACATGTCCCCACTTATTGATGTGTGTACACTCATGCGGTGTCCCTTTCTTTCCTTGCATATGGCACTCTATGTACCTCTAGCTTCGAGTGGACCTTGTGGTGCTGCCCCTTGTTAGCAACAATTCTTGTCTTGAGCATAAGAGTATCCAGGTTTGCAGGCTGCACGACAAGCGCCGAAGCGTAGCACAGAAAAATATCGTTTCTGGTTACCAATCAAGTGAGCAGGTGAAGTTATGTTGTCAACGGTCAAGATCCATCTATAGAGCAGATCGACGATCAGCAGGTAATCGCGGTTAATAGAGTTGCGCCAAGATTAGCGCAACGGGTAGCGCTTATATATCACCAAAAGGATCTCAGTCGTCCATCCCAGAGTAATACTTGGCACACGATCGAGCTCTATCGCCACTTCGCCCATTATGACTTTGAAGAACGAGGATCAGCCTCTTCCCAGTCGTGAGACGCGAAGTACCGAAGGCGTCTGAGATGTGGGCCCACAATATTGCCGAAAGTGTTTTGGGCCATCCGATCAAGGAGGGGCACGTGGTGCGTGATTAGGCTCTATCGCCTCTTCGCGCATTGCGACTTTGAAGAACGAGGATTAGCCTCCTCCCAGCCGCAAAACGCAAAGTGCTGAAGGCGCCCAGTGTCGGGCCCACAATCTCACTGAAATGATCCAGGCCGTCCATCCCGGAGGAACACGTGGCACACGATTGAGCTCTGTCGTAGTTTCGCCCATCGCGACCTTGAAACGCTTTTTCTCTGCAATTGGGATCCCCGAGACGCAAAGTGTCGAAGGCGTCCGGGTTTTGGGCCCACAATATTGTCGAGATGATCAGGACTGTCCATCAGAGAAGGACATGTGGTGCACGATTAGGCTCTATCGCCTCTTCGCGCATCGCGACTTTGGAGTACGAGGATCAACCTCCTCCCAGCTGCGAGACGCGAAGCGCCGAAGGCGTCCTAGGTTTGGTCCCACAATACCGTCGAATCAGGGTCGTCATATCAAAGAGGGACACATGGTGCGCAATTAGGCTCTATCGCCTCTTCACGCATCACGAATTTGGAGAGAAAGGATCAGCTCCCTCCTATCTGCGAGACGTGAAGCACCAAAAGCGCTCAGGAATTGGGCCCACGGTCTTGGACCCTGGTCACAGAGGAACATGCCTAGGGAAAAGGTGCTAGAGCGCACCATATGATAAGATCGGTCCCAAAACACCGACATCATCGCAGCCGTCCATCCAAATGGACGTGTGGCGCCCGATCAGGCCATGTCGACATTTCGCCCATCGTGACTTTGAAGAGAAAGGATCGGCTCCTTCCTAACCCCGAACCCCAAAATGCCGAAAGCACCTTTGAAGATAGGCACAGGGTCACAGCCCACGGTCACTTGGGGGCAATAGAAAGAACTGCGCAAAGGGCCGAAGTGTCGGGTTTAGCTGCAGAAGGGATCACCGCGTTCTCTAGAGACCAGTTCAGCTCGACCTCAATCTTGGTCCTTGCTAAAAATAAATGAAGGTGGATGGAGGTAGTTGAAACCTCAACTCACTCATTAAATGAAAAGCATGGAGGTTCCGGCAGGCAGTCTGCCCAAGATGGTCCTGTACATTGTTTTTCTCCAAAGAAGTCATGTAGAGTTCTCATCTGACCAGAGGAGTCTGCACACGCTATTTTAGCCTTTAATGTTTCAGTTACCTCCCCTGCAAAGGCCATGCAAAGTTAAGGTGACGTTTGACAAAGGAGTTCGGGCTAGATGTGACGTAGGAGACGCCACACCTTGAAAGTCCTGAGACGCCTCTGCTAGGAGAAAGTGGAGGAGTATATGTAGGCATTTTTTCCATTTTTGTGGGTATTGATGGTTGAGCTAGGCTCCTGATTGTAAAGTTTTGATGAAGCACGGGTTGCTCTGGTTATGTATTGGCATTTGAGACTTCTTGCCTTATGAATGTCATCCCCTTTCCATCTCTCTATGTACATTGTGTTAGAACAACTCGAAATTGGAGGATCCAGTCGAGTTGCACTGTTATAGGATGATATATGTTGGATCACTGTAATAGTTGTATTGTTTCTAATCAGTTCTTGTATTTTCTCAACTCTGAATGATTTGGAATTGGAAGATCCAGTCAAGTCACCCTTCAGTTCCCCGAAACTTCGAACCAAGAGGATCTTGTATTCTGAGTTTTTCCTCCTCAACCTGCTGAAAGGCCTGATGCCCAAAGCAATCTTCCTCACTCATCCCACTAAGTCTTCCATCTGCTCATTTTACAATCAACTCACTGACGGAAGTTAGATCAAGGCCTCCTTTGTTTTTCTACATACCAAGCCCATTTTTCTGAGTTCGAGTGATATTTTCTTGAGTCTCTATCCATCTGATCACCCCTTTAAAACAAATCGTGACATAAAACTGATGGGCATCAGGCTCTGCTCCTACTGCAATCCAGGAGTGACTTCCAACGCCAACATTTAAGGCACCGTTGCCAGGGACGAAGTTGAAAATTTTCCCCAAGATTGAACAACATTGAGCCTCTGATTCTGAAGGTGCATCAAGCATCAGAGCCTTTGAAGATTTATACTGTGCACCTGGCGACTCCATTGTGATGACTCCACTGGAACGAACCTACTGTTTTAGTTGTGGCTTTTAGAGGTAGACACACACGGTCCCATCCACAGTTGCCTCTAGCTACACCTGTAGCTGATCCGGAGGTGATTTTCAGAAAAGGAAGGGCCTTTGAAGGAGAAACTTCCACCGCCAAACCAGGTAATCCGCCATCTCCTTCTGTAGAAACTCCATTTTCTTCTCCTCAGCTTCCTAGCAGACCTTTTTCTAAAGTTTCATGTTTCCTGAATTTCGGGAGTGTTCTTGCTGAGTTTTCCCCAGCCGGTCTGGGATTGGAGGAAGAAATCCTTGTCACTCCCCTTTCTCCTGAAGTTGTACCTTGGCGTGGACCCAGGACCACAACAGACTTCCCCACTCCTAGCTTCACCACTCCTCCTCTTGTTACTGTTGTCACTTCTGCACAGAGAGAAGCATCTGTTGACTCAAGCCCGTTAGCCTTCTCCCTAAATCCCCCATTGTTTCCTGGAAGCTCATTCCCAGTATCCCCTTTTCAAGCCCCTTCCCCTCTGAGTTCTCCTCCACCTAATATCCCTATGGTAGGAGAAAATCCCCCTATGACCAGAATGGAGGCTATTATAGCTGCTAGGTATGCTCCCCTTGTGCTACCTTGGCCTCTCAATGCCCTTCCAGCAGATGGTTACCTCAAGCAGCTGCCCAAGTTTACAGGCAAGGGGGACATAACTGCAGAAGAACACCTAGAAGCCTTCTACAGTTTTTCAGACGATCATGTTATCATGCATGCAAATGTATGGATGAGGACTTTCATCCATAGTCTTGAAGGTGAGGCTACAAAATTGTTCAGGGCCCTGCCTCCTGGATCTATTGATGGGATTGAGGCTTTGTATAGTGCCTTTTTGAGACAATGGGGAGACAAAAAGGACTTCATGTACTACATGATTGAGTTTGGGTCTTTGAAGAGAAAGGAAGGAGAGTTTGTCTCTGACTTCTCCAAAATATTTAATAAAATGTACAATAATATCCCCACCGAGATAAAGCCCTCTGAAGCCTCTGCAAAGATCACTTATGCTAGCGCTTTTGATCCTGGATTCTACCTCCTGTTGAGGGAAATGAGAGCCACCACTCTAGCTCACATGCAGGATGAAGTCGTGGAAGTAGAGTCTAACATATTGGTTGTTGACCGACTCAGGAATAAGGCTGACATAGACATATCCAGGAGAATAACAGAGGCCTCCCCATCTTATTCCTCTCCCCTTCCCCTTCAGACGGATGAGGTAGCTAAAGTACTGAAATCCCTTTCGGCTAGGATGGAGAAGTGGCAATTAGAGGGGAATCCCACGTACATAAACCCCTAGAATACAGATACCAGAGGTTTCAGGAGGCCTGGTAACAATATGCCACAGACTTTTCCAAAGGAACAAAGAAGCAGAGACAGGGAGGATCAGAGGATTCAGACCCCTCTCCATAATAGCCTGGTTGCTCATGAAGAAGGGGAGGAGGTGGATGAACTCAACCCTGAGATCCACTGCATCAAGGAAACTTCCCCGTTTCTTCATTTGACTCAATCTGCATATGAAGAATCCCTTATCGACACTCAAATCAACGAGTTGAGTAAAGGGGAAAAGGCCAGCAACACTCCTAACAGATACAATCTCAGGTCAAAAAGGAAAGAAGGGAATTTTGATAGCCAGGATCAGCCCCTCATAGCGGAAAGGCCTACTAAAGCTGCAAAAACCACTACTAAAGAAAAGAAAACTTAGAATGCTTCGCCAACAACCAAGGAACTTGTCTCTGAGGTAAGGGAAGCTCCTAAGTCTCTCTCCTCCTTTAGTTTTGAGCATGAGATTCAGAAGATTAAAATTCCTGTAACCCTATCCGAACTAGTGAAAAATCAAGATTGCAAAAGGTCCCTCTCCAAGCTGCTACAATCTGAGCCCCCCCAGCCTTCCACGGACTCAATAAATCTCCAAGATGAAAAGCCAGCAGTCGTCCTAGGTCCCATGGTAGAAGATAGATATGATTCGTCCCCTCCTTTCTACACATCCCTGAACATACATGATAAAGTGTTGCATAACTGCCTCATGGATTCAGGGGCTTCCCATAACCTTATGCCCAAAATAGTCATGGAAGA
>JZKD02S1473032.1:91962-116463 GCA_000966675.3 Picea glauca | reverse complement strand
AGGGGGTGGACATGTTAAGGTCCTAACCCGCACATAGGTAGATCAATGTATTCGGATGTAATAAAGGTCAATATTAATAAGACCTTTCAATAAAATAGAATAAGGCAGATGTAAGGAGACCTAATAGAAGCTTCCGCTTCTAGAAGGATCTTCCTCTAGATGCTTCTTTTTAGTATAAATAAGAGTCGAGGGTATGAGAACCCTAGCTTGGATATTATTGTAATAGAGTGCTGCTCGACTGGAGGTTGCGCCCTCGAAGAGGCCTGTGAACATTTCTATCTGATTCAAGTGTTATTTTTGTTGCTATTTCATATATCATTTATGTGTATTGTGAAGATTATGCTGGATATTTTACTGTTATTCTGTCATTTCTAGCATTTTATTTCTGTTCTGCATATTTTATATATCTTGTATCTTGCACATGATCTAATGATGTCCAGACACAGTGAATACCAAGGGTAGGTATTATCTGTGGGTGCCTTTGTAGGAGGTGAGTTGTACCTATCATGGATGCATTTTTTTCCAAGCCCTTTTATTTTCCTTTATTCTTTCTTTATTTATTACCTTTTCTTCCCTTTTTTTTGCTTCAAGTTTTGACCAGAGGACACTGTCTTGGTGTGGTGACCAGAGCTGACAGTGTTACCCACAAGTATTTTTGCAGAAATGATAAGGTTGGTTTGTGATGAGACCCCCTTTCCCTTGGCCATGCAACCAAGGGTCATTGCCCTGGCGTGGTGACTAGATAATGGCAATGTCATACCGCTAGATACCTATGAACATAATGGGTCGGCTCGTGATGAGACCTCCCATCCTCTTGGCTAGGCCTTGTTTTTATAATTTTCTTTAGGTCCTTTTTGTTTCTTATCGAGAGGCTTTTTATTGCCTTCTCGGGGATCCCTGGGCGAGGCATCTCTAGGTTTTATTTCCTATGGCTTTTATCCTTTACCAACTGCTTTTACCTCTTGGGCCTTTAGCCCCTTCTTCCCACAGGACAAAGTGTAACCCCTCAAATAGGTCATCCAAATGCCCGGACTAGGGGAATGGGATGGATGTATGGGAGATAAGATGATAATATGGTGGGAGCGGACGATGGCTCTTCAGATATCCCCTGGTGGCTAACCAAAACCTATGGGTACAAGCTTGCTAGGGCACCCTGTTAATCCCCCCAACAATGGTCAAGTGGGTTAGTGTAAGATCCAAGTAGTTGTTAGAAATGTAGGGAACCTGATGCATATATCTGAAAGTTATAACGACCAAACATGACACATACCATGATACCTGGACCAATTGTCTCATGGAGCAAGAGCCTTTTCTGATGCAAGTCCAAGACGATGGTGACGGATGTTGTTGTTGCTGACAGGACAAGTCTGATGAAGAAGAAGGATGAGCCCTCCAGGGCTATGCTTAGATCAATCCTGCTCTCAGTACTCCATGTCTAGGACCTGTGGGCCTCGAGAAATGATCTCCTAGTTATCCCATGAAATCGAGGATAACATCTGGCTCCAACTCGGGGACATGTGCTCATCGTAGAGCACATGAGAACCTCAACATATCTGGCATAAACTTGCAGACCTACTCACACTCGAATATGGCATGAGCAACAAAGGTGGGGTGGTATTTCCACCCTGAAAATATAGATATATGTATATGAAGTAATCATAAATGTGAAATAGAAAGTGAAATACTTACCTGTACTTACCTGTTGGCTGCATGTTGGTATAGTCAAACAACCAGTGAAGCCAACCCAACAATGTTCCCTGATACCTGCCTTTGTGCTTCATCATAAACCAAAACAGTGATAAGTCAAGCACAAAAATGTCATGAGTTACAATGTATATCATATCATCGGAAAAGTCAGAATCTAACTCATGGAGGCGGGTGGGAGGGATTACATCCTTCCAAGTCCATGTATATCATTATATTTTCTTGGCTATAATCAAATATCGATCATGCCAGAGGATGGGGAAAAGACGACCTTCACCACTCCTCGAGGCACATTCATGTATGCCAAAATGCCCTTTGGATTGATGAATGCAGGAGCAACATTTCAGCGAGCCATGGATATAGACTTCATCGGGGGAAAAGATCAGTTTGTGGTGATCTATCTAGATGACATCACAATCTTCTCCAGGTCTGACCAAGAGCACTACTATCACCTACGAAAAGTGTTCTTGAAGTGTCAGAGGTTTGGCCTATCCTTAAACCCCAAAAAATATTTGTTTGCTATGAAGGAGGGGAAATTGTTAGGTCATATAGTATCAGCAAAAGGAGTGAGAATTGATCCCATTAGAGTAGAGGCAATTCAGACTGTATCACTTCCCAAGTCCAAAAAAGAAGTCTAGGCCTTTCTAGGAAAGATTAACTTTCTGAGGAGGTTCGTCTCAAATTTTGTTAAGTTGGTGAAACACATCACAACCATGCTCAAAAAGGGGAATGAAGTGAAATGGACCGTTGAATCCAAGGAATATTTTATCCAAATAAAAGGGGCATTGACTGAGGCACCTATGCTAATCAGTCCTGACTATTCCAAAGAATTCCTAGTTTTTTCTTTCTCTTCTTTTGATACAGTAGCAATAGTCTTATTGCAGAAAAATGAGGAAGGGCGAGAGAAACCCATTGCCTTGTTCAGTAAATCATTAAGAGATGCAGAAATCAGGTACGAGATCATGGAGAAGCAGGCCTATGCCTTGGTGAAATCTCTCAAATCTTTCAGAGTTTATGTATTGCACACAAAAGTGACCGCATACGTTGCTTTGGCCTCTGTGAAGGACATCCTTGTACAACCCGACATAGATGGGAGAAGAGTTAAATGGATTGCTAAGATTCTTGAGTTTGACCTGGGTAGGGTTTGGCCAAGCTACTGGTTGAATCCAATTGCAAAGCCTTGGGGGTTAGTCTAATCAATACTTGCTCAGGAACTCAACAAGCTGAGCTGCCCAGCCAAAGCTCTCAGGACAACTTGCCCCTAACAGAATGTGCCTGGTATCGATACATCTTGTACTTTCTGCAGGAGTTGAGGCCCATTGATGGAATGGGTAAAAGTAAGGCAATATCTTTAAAACTCAAGGCGATCAAATATTGCCTCATTGACGGAGTCTTTTACTGGAGAGACCCTCTAGGGGTGTTGCTGAGGTGTTTGAGCCCACAAGAATCCTAGAAGGTTATATTTGAATTTCATAATGGCCTTTGTGCAGGACATTATTTTTGGAAGACCACAGTTCAAAAAATCCTCAGGGCTGGGTATTATTGGCCCACTTTATTCACTGTTGTCTGCAGAGAAATCAGAGCTTGCATCAAATGCCAAAAGTTCTTAGGAAAGTAGCAGCTTAGACCACTACCACTGAAGCCAGTAGTAGCTTCAACACCTTTTAAACAATGGGGGTTGGACTTCATCGGAGAAATCCATCCTCCCTCAAGTGGCCAACACAGATGGATCCTGACTGCAACAGACTATTTCACCAAGTGGATAGAATCTGCCCCCACCAAAAGTGCATCACACAAAGTAATTATCAGTTTCCTGGAGGATATCATAGCCAGATTTGGCTATCCCAATAGGATTGTCAGGGATAATGTTGCTTCGTTCAAATTTGAGCCTCTGATTAAGTTTTTTGAGCAGTTCGAGATCTCGCTAATTCATTCCACCCCCTATTATCCTCAAGGAAATGGACTGGCAGAATCTTCCAATAAAATCCTAATCAAACTCATTAAAAGATTATTGGAAGACAATAAGAGGGCTTGGGATTCAAAGCTCAAATTTTCTCTATGGGTCGATCGAGTGACAATGAAGAAGTCCCTGGGCACCTCGCCTTTTCAGCTGGTTTACGGAACAGAGGAAGTTTTTCCCACTCAGCTCGCCTTACCTGTAGCAAAGTTCTTTCAAGAATATGAAGGAGAGATGGATCATATGGTCAGAAGGATTCATCAGATGGTGGAAGTACAACAGATCAGGGAACAACTGATGGACGCATCTCATAGTCATCAACAGAAGGTCAAGCAAGCTTTTGACAGGAAGGTCAAGAAGAAGGAGTTCAAGATCGAGGATTTGGTACTTAAGTGGGATGCACCCAGACATGATAAGGGAAAACACAGCAAGTTCGACAAACTCTAGATCGGGCCCTTCAAAATCTCTGAGATTTTCTCAAATAACATGTACAGGTTGCAGGATTTGGAGGGTGAAGAGGTTTTTAACAGCCCAATAAATGGGCATTTTCTGAAGAAATGTTTTGTTTGAGCCTTAGACAACTCATTTGTTTGTAAATATTGTCCTTTGGGTTCTTTGTTTATTTATTATTTTTCGGCTTAGTAAATAACTCCATAGCCCAATAGCAAGGCACTGAAGCTGCAAAATGAGTTCTTAGAGCATCACAGGGACGACTCTATCCCCCATGGAGCCTAATGTTAGCAACAATTCTTGTCTTGGGCGTAAGAGTATCTAGGCCTGCAGGCTACATGACAAGCGCCCAAGCGTAGCACAGAAAAATCTCGTTTCTGGTTACTAATCAAGTGAGCAGGCGAAGTTGTGTTTTCAACGGCCAAGAACCATCTATAGAGCAAATCGACGATCTACGGGTAATCACGGTTAGCAGATTTGTGCCAGGATTAGCGCAACGGATAATGCTTATATATCACCAAAATGATCTCATCCATCCATCCCGGAGGAATACGTGGCACACGATCGAGCTCTATCGGCACTTTGCCCATCGTGACTTTGAAGAAAAAGGATCAACCTCTTCCCAGCTGCGAGACGCGAAGTGCCGAAGGCATCCGGGATGTGGGCCCACAATATTTCCGAAAGTGTTCTGGGTCGTCCGATCAAATAGGGGCATGTGGTGAGAGATTAGGCTCTATCGCCTCTTCACACATCGCGACTTTGAAGAACGAGGATCAGCCTCCTCCCAGCCGCAAAACGTGAAGTGTTGAAGGTGCCCAGTGTCGGGCCCACAATATCACCGAAATGATCCAGGTCGTCCATCCCGGAGGAACACGTGGCACACGATAGAGCTCTATCGTAGTTTTTCCCATCGCGACCTTGAAACACTTTTTCTCTGCAACTGGGATCCCCGAGACGTGAAGTGTCAAAGGCGTCCAGGTTTTGGGCCCACAATATTGCCAAGATGATCAAGATCGTCCATCATAGAAGGACACGTGGTGCGCGATTAGGCTCTTTCACCTCTTTGCGCATCGCGACTTTGGAGGACGAGGATCGGCCTCCTCCCAGCGGTGAGACGCGAAGCACCGAAGGAGTTCGGGATTTGGGCCCACAGTACCGCCAGATCAGGGCCGTCATATCAAAGAGGGACACGTGGTGCCCGATTAGGCTCTATCGCCTTTTCTCACATCGCGACTTTGGAGAGCAAGGATCAACTCCCTCCCATCCGTGAGACGCGAAGCGTAGAAAGTGCTCAGGAATTGGGCCCACGGTCTTGGCGCCCGATCACAGAGGAACATGCCTGGGGAAAAGGCACTAGTGCGCACCATATGATAAGACCGGTCCCAAAACACCGACATCATCGCAGTCGTCCATCCAAATGGACATGTGGCGCCTGATCAGGCCATGTCGACATTTCACCCATTACGACTTTGAAGAGAAAGGATCAGCTCCTTCCTAACCCCGAACCCCGAAATGCCAAAAGCGCCTTTGAAGATAGGCATAGGATCACAGCCCGCGGTCACTTGGGGGCGATAGAAAGAACTGCGCAAAGGGACGAAGTGCCGGGTTTAGCTGCAGAAGGGATCACCGCATTCTCCAGAGACCAGTTCAACTCGACCTCGATCTTGGTCCTTGCTAAAAATAAATGAAGGTGGATGGAGGTAGTTGAAACCTCGGCTCACTCATTAAATGAAAAGCATGGAGGTTTCGACAGGCAGTCTGCCTGAGATGGTCCTGTACGCTGGTTTTCTCCAAAGAAGTCATGCCGAGTTCTTGTCTGACCAGAGGAGTCTGCACACGCTATTTTAACCTTTAATGTTTCAACTACCTCCCCTACAAAGGCCATGAAAATTTAAGGTGACATCTGACAAAGGAGTTCAGGCTAGATGTGATTGAGGAGACGCCACACCTTGAAAGTCCTGAGACGCCTCTGCTTGGCGAAAGTGGAGGAGTATATGTAGGCATTTTTTCCATTTTTGTGGGTATCGATGGTTGAGCTAGGCTCCTGATTGTAAAGTTTTGATGAAGCATGGGTTGCTCTAGTTATGTATTGGCATTTGAGACTTCTTACCTTATGAATGTCATCCCCTTTCCATCTCTCTATGTACACTGTGTTAGAACTGCTCAAAATTGGAGGATCCAGTCGAGTTTCACTGTTATAGGATGATGTATGTTGAATCACTGTAATAGTTGTATTGTTTCTAATCAGTTCTTGTATTTTCTCAACGCTGAATGATTTGGAATTGGAAGATCCAGTCAAGTCACCCTTCAGTTCCTCGAAACTCCAAACCAAGAGGATCTTGTATTCTGAGTTTTTCCTCCTCAAGCTATTGAAAAACCTGATGCCCAAAGCAGTCTTGCTCACTCATCCCACTAAATCTTCCATCTGCTCATTTTACAATCAACTCACTGACGGAACTTAGATCAAGACCTCCTTTGTTTTTCTACATACCAAGCCCGGTTTTCTGAGTTCGAGCGATATTTTCTTGAGTCTCTATCCATCCGATCACCCCTTTAAAACAAATCGTGACATAAAACTGATGGGCGTCGGGCTCTGCTCTTGCTGCAATCCAGGAGTGACTTCCAATGCCAACACCCCCCAAGCTAATATATTTCACTCTAGGGAGTACTCAAGGTTTTGGACTATTAATTAATTAATGGAAATGAATGGGATTGGAAAAATGATGCATTGAAAACAAGGTGCAACACACCCTCTACAATGGCACCCATAGATGAGACAATACGAGCCCTTGTACGTCATGAAACCCATTGACCTATGAAGTCTAAACCCCTATCCACCTCATCATCCACTACATGACCTTGAAGGGGAACCCTTGGGAGCATCCCCTACTTGAGGGTTTTGGTCTACCCAATAGGACTTTTATGACAGCCTTTCCATACCTAAATTTGGTCAATTGTATAGGGTCTTTGAGCACTTGTTTAATTTGATGAGGTATTTTTGATTCACATGTTTAGGTCACTTGTTTATTGGATGTGGTTTTCACTTGCTATGATATTTTGACTTGAGATCCTTGGAGGGCATACCCTTATGTTTTGCAGGACCTTGTTTGGTGTCCAATTTTGGAGGAACAAGCCTAGCTTGGGCTTCCATGGGACTTGAAGCCCACAGGTTGGATGCTAAGGGCCCACATGCTAGATCATGGTGACTTGTTGTTGGAGGCCTAGAAGACACCTTGGAAGACATAACCTAGCCCTCACATGCCAAGCTATTTTCCTAGGAGGGGAAAAATGTCACTTATTGAGGCTTGACATCACCTAGGGTTAGGGTTTGGTGGTGATGGAGGTATTGCTCATTGACACATGGCACATTTTGAAGGAAGAAGGCTTTGAATCATGAATAATAGGTTTGGATGAATGACAAGTGGCCTTTGGAGGCCTATGCATGCTTCCCCAACTCCAACGACTTGCTCTAAGTGCCAAAACATCCCCTAAAGGGGTGATGCCATCTTGTTTGAGGGTTTCTAATGTGGAAAGGTAAAAATTAAATATTATATTTTGGTTTAAGGGGTAAGATAAGGGTTGTTGACCCATTATCTTATGTTTTACCCTTTGAATGTGGACAAACTATGTTTTAATCTTTTTGTATAAATAGAGATCATGTGAATCTCATTTCATGACATAACTCTCCCATTGTGAGAAGTATTAGGCTGAAATTTGCACCCTCCTTGGGAAACCTTCTCTCTCTTGTGCTCTTGTCTTGGTTTCTTTATGCTATTGGTGGAATAAGTAGTGGCCTACCCATCTTGGAGTTTTTCTTTGGCATGTATGGTGGATTTATCTTGGTAAGAGGAGGTTTATCTTGTCTTTTCTTGAACTAGGTAAGGATTTATCTTGTTGATGCTTCATTACTTAGTTACAAGTTTTATTTTCTAGATTTCCTGGGGAGTATGAGGATTTAAAACCCCACCATTATCTATCATTTTGTCTAGAAGTTATTTGTTGCACAAGGTTTTACTAGGAGAAGTAAAATGGATTACACCCTCCTAGTATCTCCTAGCTTAGCATTTGCTTGACTTAGGGAGTAAGAGGGTTTACACCCCCAAGGAGATAGCATTGTTTATCTCTCTATTTACTTGACTCCATAACCCAATAGCTAAAGGCACTAGTATAATTTCATTGGAGAAATAAAATATTGCATTGGTTAACATGAAATTTTATGATTTGAATGTTGTCTAAGTTGGAATCAATTATTTTCTATATATGCTTGATTGAGCCACTAGGCGTCATCTTTACTCAAGTACTTCTTGCTCCTATTATAAAACTTCATTGACAACCATTGGGGCTGCAGAAACCCTAACCATTTTATATTCATAACTTGTCTTTCAACCATCAAAAGTTGCTAAGATTCTGCCACATAAATTTACTCAGCCTAGTGAAACTTTTGGGTAGATTCTTTGTGAGTTTTGGTGGTTGGATTTGCTGATGTAATAACTTGTTTGTTACAGCCATAAGGATGCAAAATATATCTGCAAATGCTTTTTATTACAACCTTGTTTCATTGCTAAAGTCTTGTGCTTTCATTCTTGAGTTTCACTAGTGTTCATCTGACTCATCTTTAACATCATTCATTGGACTTTTAGCAATTGTTTAGCATCTTTAATACTTATCTTTTTTCCGATATACATTGTTGTTTACTGCTGCAATTAGGGACAACAATCTTAACTTGTTTTTCCACATAACACTATACATATATGCTTAGCTTTTTCTTGTGTCTCAGGCAGGTACAACATTCTTTGCAGGTGTTCTTATCTCTTGGAAACCATTGGCTACCATCAAGACTCTTCCCCAATCCTTTCCACAAGTTATATCTTGACCTTTAGGGGGGATTCACTTCATCTCTTCACTTTCCATATCATTCCAAAGGGTCATTGGGATTCCCCCCTTGAGGTGATATATCATCTCTAAAGTGAGAGGAGTACCTGCCTAAGGTGATAGTGGGTAGGTGTTCTCTAAGTTGTCACCATTTTGTGGTTGGGTCGGGATTTTGCCAACTTACAACTTGCACGATAACATTATGGCAATGTTGTCGGGGAAGATTTTGAATCCTCTTCCGAACCCTAATGACACTTTGGCAAGCTATCCCAAAGCCTTTTCCCTAGATTTTTTGGTGACTCCACCTAAGGGACGTTCCCTTTTCACTTTCGATGAGCTCTTCTTGAAGCTCATCTAGTGACTCCACCTTCCCAGAACCCTTCCTCCTCTAAGGATTTCCCCCCAGGGAGGTTCAAACCTTCTAAGGTCTACCTAATAAGGCCTCCCCTCAAGTCTCCCGTTGTCAAAACCCTTTTTCACAATACCCTTCCCCTTGCTCCAATGGCTCACCCTTGGAAAAATGACCTCTACAAACCCCTTAACATGGCCACCATTCCTGGATATACCCCAACGCAATTCCAAAAGAGTCAAACAAGTGGTTTCAAAAGTTCCCCGGAAACAATGTAGTGACTATTGAATATCATCTCTACACCATAGGTCAGGACATACATAAAGAAAAATTCGAGCAGGAGGATGTAGTCATGAGGCTACTAGCTTCATCCCTGACTAAAGAAGCTCTCAGATGGTTCAAAGGCCTTCTAGATAATCACATCACATCCTATGAATATTTTTCCAAGTCATTTATGAGCAGGTCGACAACAAAGAAAGACAGTGGGATGCTTGTATCTCAATTTAATCAGATAAAGAAAAAGGAGAATGATACAATGAGCAAGTTTGAGACTAGATTCGACAAATTGTACAGTCAGATTCTGACAGATTTCCTGTTAAAAATTTTGGTGTGCTCGTTTAACCATAGACAATATCACACTATTGTCACCCAACCATAGGCACACATGCCACACCCGAGCACTTTAACCTTTACTTAGAATAATTCTAGAAATCCTACTCCAGAACCAACAGATAAACCCTAGCCACAATACTATTGCAACAACAACACAATAACCATACAAGGATAGTGTACCTTATACCAATAGAAGCATAAGATAGATACCCACAATTTTTGTACTACTCCAAATTTTCACCCCCTCCAGCTATAGTTATTGCTCCCAGACTTGTACACCTCTAGCTGCAATTGCAGTCTTCTTAGACTTGTGCACTTTCTAAGTGAGTGTGTACAAATGAACTAGGCAATTGCCTATTTATACTAAACTGTCCAGTTAACTAGGGCCTACTTCTCCTTCTAGATGTGTCTATGACTTTAATATTATTTCTCTTGAGTCTGACTTCTCTCCTAGAGTTTTATAACATTTGTTTAATGATTCTCTTGCTTCTGGAATATTCTATTCTAAGTCAAGGGTTATAATTGGAGGTTAATACCTCCCGCAACTACCAAAACATCAACATTTTCGTCCTACCGCTGCAACAATTCGTCTCCAATATGTGAATGCATTTGATGGGCAATTTCGTTTTATTTTAAAGGACAAGAAGCCCACTTCTTTGGAAGAAGCCAAATAGTACAGTGAAAAGATTGAAGAAAATCTCATTGAATCGAAGGTAGATCCTTTTCAGTATCCTCGTGTCAAGGCAAAAGCAAAGACTAAAGCTTCCAGTAGCAATGCTCCTGATCTGTTCAAGCACAAAATTAGATCATGGGCCATTTGACTACCGTGGAAAGAAATCAATCCGCCTCTAGGCCTCAGTTAACCAGACAACAAAGAGATGCCACAAGTTGGAAACCAAGGCCTCAACAAGAGGCAAAGGCCCCTGATACTTTGAAACCAGTTGCGTTGGTTGGCACATAACAAGAAACTTGGTGTCTTCCATGTCAAGAGCCTCACAAAGAATATGAGTGTCCCTGACAAGATGAGGATTCTTCCGACAATATGAACTTCATGGATATGATCTGTACTTTTCAAAATGAAGAAGTCACACAATAACATATTAACAAAGCCAGAAGATGAGGAGAAAGAGAAGGGAGACTCTAGGCATTGAATCAGTTGACAAACAATCATAAGAAGGAGCTAAGGAAGATGGAATATTTGACTTACACTAGAAGAAATAAAGCTTCAACCCCTCCATCACAACCTACCATTCCTCCTCCATCTACAGAGAAGGTGGTTCCACCACCTCCACCTCTAGTACATGAGTTGCTTCCTAATCCATCTCCCATAGGTGAGATTCAGTTGAATATAGAAGTTGCAACCATGTTTGGAAAGCTAAATATGGCGGTCTCGGTAACAAAGATGTGCAAGATCCCTTATGTAAGGAGGGAGGTGTTGAAGTTATTACATGTACGTGTTGAGAAGGAAGATCCTCCCATCATTCTGAACACTATGTATCTTGACCGGAAAAAGGACAACAATCCTCCTTTCTATCTTTCATTATGCATGAATGGCCTCCGCTTGAACAACTGTATGTTAGATTTTGGGGCCTCCGCAAATGTCATGTTATTTAAGGTTATGGAACAAATTGGTTTGAGGATGACACGACCCTATGGAAACGTATGTGGCATTGATTCTAAAAGGGTCAAGGTTTATGGTTTATGTGAGGACGTTGAGGTATTTTTGATTGATTTTCCACATATCAGCCTCCTCATGAACATAATCGTGGTCGACGTTCTAGAGGCTTGGGGGATGATATTTTCAAGGAGTTGGTCTACTTCCCTTGGGGGTTTCATCAGCATGGACCTTACCCATGCACACATCCCCATGGGAGATGACACTTTTGAGGTATTATACAGTCAAGAGAGAGATGACAAGCATGTGATTGATCCCAATGGTCCTGACTACACAAGTGAAGATGAGTTTGATGAAGTCCCAGATGCCATTGAGTACAATCCATAGAACTTGTCTTTTCTACAAGAAGACTCCATAGATGTGCTCCTCCCAAGGACAAATGAATACAAAGAAAAACTTGCAAAGTTCCAAGGGAAAGATCTAGGGTCTATCCAAATATTGAAGAAAGAAGATAAAGAACGTGATGAAGCCATCAAAAGGGTAGTTAATGCAGAACCTCTTTATCCATACATCGAGAATGTACCTTACATCAATTACAGTGAAGGAAGTCTTGCACTCATGTGGGACAAAAGGAAGGGCAAGATCAAGTATGACCAGAAGGATGACAATTCATAGCTTGGCCCTTACATCGTCAAGAAGAAGTTTGACAAGGATAAGTATTATTTGACAACTTTGGATGGGAGAAAGATGACATTACCAGTGGATGGGTTTCTTCTCCAACCTTATGTTCGGATCACTTGACTTCTTTAGGCCCAGGCCCGAGGTAAATAGGTAAGTCATCTTGTTTTCCTTGCATTTGCATTTTGATTGATCATATTAGTTTATATGCATTTCATATTTCATTTTTCTCTACTTGCATATTGAATTCATGTTTAGTTTAGAATTTTTTGAAAAAAATACAAAATTTTCTTTTTTAGATCAGTGTCATTTTTAGTTTTTTGATATATATGGACAAAGGATGAGCGAATCCATCCTACTATTGACAAGTTTGTTGTCTTAGTGTGTGTAGGAACACGTCTACAATGATATGTTACGGTTCTCATGCACTCTACGACGAGCACATGTCCCCAAGTAGGAGCCAAAGGTTATCCCCATTGTGTGGGATAACTAAGGAGATGATGTCTCGAGGCCCTTAGGTTGCAGCCATGGAGTTTCGAGAGACCACTTGACTAGAAGTTTCCACTTGCACATACGGAAGCCTGCTCCATCACCACAGTTTGGATCCATCGTCAGTGCATCCATCACACTAGATAGCTTCTGGAAGGCATATGGGTTTTGATCCATGTAGTACAAGTCATGTATTGTGGCAGGTAATCACCCTAATATTTGAGGCATTTAAGCATGTTGTATTGAAGCTGGTTTTGATTATAGAATGTCTGCTTGGACATTATTCTTTTGACCCTTTTCACCTTGGTGAGTGTCATCGATTTCCTAGTAAGTGGCCAACTTTTGGGGAAGGGTTGTAACTGGGGGTCCCTTGAGGTGTCATCGTACCATTTCTAGTCATACTTATCACTTTTTGCTCATCAAATTCCCATCACATTGACCTCTTCTAGGCCCTTTAGCTTTAGTGACTCAAGAAGGGCATGTACCTCATTTCATGGGAAGAAGGGGATAAAGGCCTAGAGGGATGGTGGCTGGCAAAGTTAAAAGCCTAAAATATAAAACTTCTAGATGCTCTCCCAAAGAAGTCTTGAGAGCAATGAAAATATTTTCCCAAACTATCAAAGACCTGCAAAAGCTAAATAACATTATATACATGTCCCCACTTGTTGAGGTGTGTACACTCATGCGGTGTCCCTTTATTTCCTTACATATGGCACTCTGTGTACCTCTAGCTTCAAGTGGACCTTGTGGTGCTACCCCCCAAGCTAATCGATTTCACTCTAGGGATTACCCAAGGTTTTGACTATTAATTAATTAATGGCAATGAATGGGCTTGGAAAAAGGATGCATTGAAAACGAAGGTGCAACACAACCTCTACAAAGGCACCCATAGATGAGATAATACGAGCCCTTTTATGTCATGAAACACATTGACCTATGAAGTATAAACCCCTATCCACCTCATCATCCACTACATGACCTTGAGGGGAACCCTTGGTAGCATCCCCTACTTGAGGGTTTTGGTCTACCCGATAGGACTTTTATGACACCCCTCCCATATCTAAACTTGGTCAATTGTATAGGGTTTTTGAGCACTTGTTTAATTTGATGAGGTAGTTTTTATGCACATGTTTAGGTGCCTTGTTTATTGGATGTGGTTTTCACTTTCCATGATATTTTTACTTGAGATCCTTGGAGGGCGTACCCTTCTGTTTTGCAGGACCTTGTTTGGTGGACAATTTTTGAGGAACAATCCTAGCTTGGCCTTCCATGGGGCTTGAAGCCCACAGGTTCGATGCCAAGAGCCCACAAGATGGATCATGATTAATTTACTTTGGAGGCATAGAAGACACCTTGGAAGACATAACCTATCCCTCACATGCCAAACGATTTCCCTAGGAGGGGAAAAACATCACTTCTTGAGGCTTGATGTCACCTAGGGTTAGGGTTTGGTGGTGATGGAGGTATTTCTCATTGACACATGGCACATTTTGAAGGAAGAAGGTTTTGAATCATGAAGAAGAGGTTTGGATGAATGACAAGTGGCCTTTGGAGGCCTATCCATGCTTCCCCAACTCCAACGACTTTCTCCAAGTGCCAAAATGTCCCCTAAAGGGGTGATGTCATCTTGTTTTAGGGTTTCTAATGTGTAAAGGTGAAAATAAATATTATATTTTCGTTTAAGGGGTAAGATAAGGGTTGTTGACCCCTTATCTTATGTTTTACCCTATGAATGTGGAAAAACATTGTTTTAAACTTTTTATATAATTATAGATCATGTCAATTTCATTTCATGACATAACTCTCCCACTGTGAGAAGTATTAGGCTGAAATTTCTGCCCTCCTTGGGAAACCTTCTCTCTCTTGTGCTCTTGTCTTGGTTTCTTTATGATATTGGTGGAAGAAGTAGTGCGCTACCCTTCTTGGAGTTTTTCTTTGGCATGTATGGTGGATTTATCTTGGCAAGAGGAGGTTTATCTTTTCATTTCTTGAACTAGGTATGGATTTATCTTGTTAATGCTTCATTACTTAGTTACAAGTTTGATTTTCTAGATTTCTTGGGGAGTAAAGGATTTACAACCCCGCCACTACCTATCATTTTGTCTATAAGTTATTTTTTCACAAGGTTTTACTAGGAGAAGTAAAAGGGCTTACTGTTCGACAACACAGGTATTCCAACAGAGGATGAACACCTTCAGTAACCACTCACACAACCAGATCAAAAATCAACACACCAATGTTTTGACATGGTAAAAACCCTATGAGGAAACATCCATGGCCTCAACCACTTGGAGCAGTTTATTAATGAAAAAGAAAAAGATTACAGAGATATTTTACAAGAGAGTTTCTTAGAATCAATCATTGGCAAATGACCCTCCATGCTATTTAAATAGATATCATGGACCAATCGAATGTTAATCCATGGATCAATGGCCGTTAAGATCAATGATAATATGAACCATCAAATCACTCTATGTCGAGAACATATCATGATCGTCAAATTTCCTAACTACCAATGCATACTAATGCATACTAAAGAAACACACTTTTACCTAACGACACATTAGATCAAGTAGATCTTAACTAACTCCTAAGTGTCTAAATATACTAACATCCCCCCTTAAGAACAACTTGGGATAGGATTGAAGGATTTACAATAGTGACACAATAGGAGAAGGAAGGAGGCATTAGATCCTATCCCCCCTTAATGACAACTTCCTGGACTCCTAACATAGATCGAAGTTTGGAAAACTTCGCTTCTGTAAGAGACTTTGTGAAAATGTCTGCAACTTGATCTTCTTTAGGGAAAAAGATCACTTCAATAACTTGATCATGAATGAGTTTTATGATGCAGTGCATGTGTAGCTTGATGTGCTTGTTGCGCTGATGTTGAACTGGGTCTTTGGCGAGCTTGATGACACTCGAATTGTCGCACCAAAGGCCGGTTGGATATTGTTGCTCGAATCCAAACTCTAAAAGGATCTGTCAAAGCCACAAGGCTTCCTGACTTGCATTTATTTTTGCTCAGTACTTTGCTTCTGCTGAAGAAAGTGCAATAGCATGTTGTTTCTTACAATCCCAAGTGACAGGTCCTGAACCAAGGCTGAAAACATAACCTGTAGTAGACTTCCGATCATCAGGGTCGTCGGACCAATCTGAATCAGTGAAACCAACCAATAAAGGAGTCCCCCCATGAACTGTAATGTATCTCGAACTGAACTGTACCACGGACATAACGAAGTATTATTTTAGTTGCTTTCCAATGGATTTCATGGGGTGTTTGCATATACCGAGCAACAAGACCAACAAAAAAGAAAATATCAGGATGGGTGTGAGTCAAGTATAAGAGGCTACCAACTAACTGACAGTATAGGGTGGCATCAACTTCAGGAAACGTACATGTGGCAATAATCTTGACTCTATACTAGAAGGGAGAAGGGTATGATTTACAATCATCCATGTGAAAGTGACGTAGAAGGTCACAAGCATACTTAGACTCGAAAAGAAAAATTCCTTCATTGGTTTGCAAAACTTGGAGGCCAAGGAAATAGTGCAAAAATCCTAAGTCTGTCATTTCAAATTTATTTTTAAGGATGGTTTTCACATGGTTTAAAAGTTTTGAGTCACTTCCAGTGAGGATAAGGTCATCAACATAAAGGACAAGGATTATGAGATGGCTTCCTACTTTCTTGGTATAGACATTAAGATCATAATGACATCTAGAGAATCCGGTGTCAATAAGAAAGTTTTCCATTTTGGCATACCAAGCTCGGAGAGATTTATTAAGACCATAAAGAGATTTATTAAGGAGACAAACAAGGCTAGAGTCATTTTGGACATAGCCATGAGTTTGTTCCATGTATATTTATTCTTGCAAATCTCCATGCAAGAAGGCGGATTTAACATCCATATGATGGACCTCCCATTTATGTGAGGTAGCAAGGGAAAGAACAAGGCGAATGGAATTCATTTTGGCTACAGGGGCAAAGGTTTCATTATAGTCAATTCCTTCAACTTGGGAAAATCCTTTGGCAACTAAACAAGCCTTGTGTCTTTCAACACTTCCATCTGATGCATACTTAGTTATGTAAACCCATTTACATCTGACAAGTTTTCTTCCTTTTGGAAGAGTTACAAGATCCCAAGTATCATTTTTCATTAAATAACAATACTCTTCATTCTTTGTATTATCCCAATATGGATGACCTAAAGCTTCTGCAAATGTCTTTGGATCATGAGTCTTTGAAACTTGATCCAAAAGAGAAGAGGCTCGCTGGAATTGTGAATGTGTTCGACGTTGATCTGAAGGATCACCAACAAGACCACCAGCTGCTTCTCGTGTTGAACAGACCCATCTAGGAAGCGATGGAACTAGTGTTGGTTCAGGTTCAAAGGAGTCATCTAGAGGAAGGTGAGAATGAAGAGGTGGATTTTCATCCTCATTGTCATCATCTGAAGAAGAAACTAGAATAGGAATAGAAGAAGGCACAAACGCCGAAGATGGCTCCCAGGCCGAAGAAGGCACAATCGTCGAATTAGGCTCGTAGGCAAAGAAATTTTCATCAAATTTAACATCTCTTCTAATAATAATTTCATTACAATGGAGTTGAAGAATTCTATAACCTTTGACATCTTCAGAATAACCAACAAATATACACTTCTCACTTTTAGGCTACAATGCTTTCCTTTTCTCATCAGGAATGTGAGCCCATGCTATACTNTGTACCTCTAGCTTCAAGTGGACCTTGTGGTGCTACCCCCCAAGCTAATCGATTTCACTCTAGGGATTACCCAAGGTTTTGACTATTAATTAATTAATGGCAATGAATGGGCTTGGAAAAAGGATGCATTGAAAACGAAGGTGCAACACAACCTCTACAAAGGCACCCATAGATGAGATAATACGAGCCCTTTTATGTCATGAAACACATTGACCTATGAAGTATAAACCCCTATCCACCTCATCATCCACTACATGACCTTGAGGGGAACCCTTGGTAGCATCCCCTACTTGAGGGTTTTGGTCTACCCGATAGGACTTTTATGACACCCCTCCCATATCTAAACTTGGTCAATTGTATAGGGTTTTTGAGCACTTGTTTAATTTGATGAGGTAGTTTTTATGCACATGTTTAGGTGCCTTGTTTATTGGATGTGGTTTTCACTTTCCATGATATTTTTACTTGAGATCCTTGGAGGGCGTACCCTTCTGTTTTGCAGGACCTTGTTTGGTGGACAATTTTTGAGGAACAATCCTAGCTTGGCCTTCCATGGGGCTTGAAGCCCACAGGTTCGATGCCAAGAGCCCACAAGATGGATCATGATTAATTTACTTTGGAGGCATAGAAGACACCTTGGAAGACATAACCTATCCCTCACATGCCAAACGATTTCCCTAGGAGGGGAAAAACATCACTTCTTGAGGCTTGATGTCACCTAGGGTTAGGGTTTGGTGGTGATGGAGGTATTTCTCATTGACACATGGCACATTTTGAAGGAAGAAGGTTTTGAATCATGAAGAAGAGGTTTGGATGAATGACAAGTGGCCTTTGGAGGCCTATCCATGCTTCCCCAACTCCAACGACTTTCTCCAAGTGCCAAAATGTCCCCTAAAGGGGTGATGTCATCTTGTTTTAGGGTTTCTAATGTGTAAAGGTGAAAATAAATATTATATTTTCGTTTAAGGGGTAAGATAAGGGTTGTTGACCCCTTATCTTATGTTTTACCCTATGAATGTGGAAAAACATTGTTTTAAACTTTTTATATAATTATAGATCATGTCAATTTCATTTCATGACATAACTCTCCCACTGTGAGAAGTATTAGGCTGAAATTTCTGCCCTCCTTGGGAAACCTTCTCTCTCTTGTGCTCTTGTCTTGGTTTCTTTATGATATTGGTGGAAGAAGTAGTGCGCTACCCTTCTTGGAGTTTTTCTTTGGCATGTATGGTGGACTTATCTTGGCAAGAGGAGGTTTATCTTTTCATTTCTTGAACTAGGTATGGATTTATCTTGTTAATGCTTCATTACTTAGTTACAAGTTTGATTTTCTAGATTTATTGGGGAGTAAAGGATTTACAACCTCTCCATTACCTATCATTTTGTCTATAAGTTATTTTTTTCACAAGGTTTTACTAGGAGAAGTAAAAGGGCTTACTGTTCGACAACACAGGTATTCCAACAGAGGATGAACACCTTCAGTAACCACTCACACAACCAGATCAAAGATCAACACACCGATGTTTTGACATGGTAAAAACCCTACGAGGAAACATCCATGGCCCCAACCACTTGGAGCAGTTTATTAATGAAAAAGAAAAACATTACAGAGATATTTTACAAGAGAGTTTCCTAGAATCGATCATTGGCAAATGACCCTCCATGCTATTTAAATAGATATCATGGACCAATCGGATGTTAATGCATGGATCAATGGTCGTTAAGATTGAGGAGAATATGAACCATCAAATCACTCTATTTCGAGAACATATCATGACTGCCAGGTTTCCTAACTACAAATGCATATTAATGCATACTAAAGATACACACTTTTACCTAACGACACATTAGATCAAGTAGATCTTAACTAACTCCTAAGTGTCTAAATATCCTAACATCCCCCCTTAAGAACAACTTGGGATAGGATTGAAGGATTTACAATAGTGACACAATAGGAGAAGGAAGGAGGCATTAGATCCTATCCCCCCTTAATGACAATTTCCTGGACTCCTAACATAGATCGAAGTTTGGAAAACTTCGCTTCTGTAAGAGACTTTGTGAAAATGTTTGCAACTTGATCTTCTTTAGGGAAAAAGAGCACTTCAATAACTTGATCATGAATGAGTTTTCTAATGCAGTGCATGTGTAGCTTGATGTGCTTGTTGCACTGATGTTGAACTGGGTCTTTGGAGAGCTTGATGAGACTCGGATTGTCGCACCAAAGGCCGGTTGGATATTTTTGCTCGAATCCAAACTCTAAAAGGATCTGTCAAAGCCACAAGGCTTCCTGACTTGCATTTATTGTTGCTCAGTACTCTGCTTCTGCTGAAGAAAGTGCAATAGCATGTTGTTTCTTACAAGCCCAAGTGACAGGTCCTGAACCAAGGCTGAAAACATAACCTGTAGTAGACTTCCGATCATCAGGGTCACCGGACCAATCTGAATTAGTGAAACCAACCGATAAAGAAGTCCTCCCATGAACTGTAATGTATCTCGAACTGAACTGTACCACGGAAATAGCGAAGTATTATTTTAGCTACTTTCCAATGGATTTCATGGGGTGTTTGCATATATCGAGCAACAAGACCAACAAAAAAGAAAATATCAGGATGGGTGTGAGTCAAGTATAAGAGGCTACCAACTAATTGACGGTATAGGGTGGCATCAACTTCAGGAGGAGTACATGTGGCAATAATATTGACTCTATACTAGAAGGGAGAAGGGCATGATTTACAATCATCCATGTGAAAGTGACGTAGAAGGTCACAAGCATACTTAGACTCCAAAAGAAAAATTCCTTCATTGGTTTTCAAAACTTGGAGGCCAAGGAAATAGTGCAAAAATCCTAAGTCTGTCATTTCAAATTTCTTTTTAAGGATGGTTTTCACATGGTTTAAAAGTTTTGAGTCACTTCCAGTGAGGATAAGGTCATCAACATAAAGGACAAGGATTATGAGATGGATTCCTACTTTCTTGGTATAGACATTAAGATCATAATGACATCTAGAGAATCCAGTGTCAATAAGAAAGTTTTCCATTTTGGCATACCAAGCTCGAAGAGCTTTCTTAAGACCATAAGGAGATTTATTAAGGTGACAAACAAGGCTAGAGTCATTTTGGACATAGCCAAGAGTTTGTTCCATGTAGATTTATTCTTGCAAATCTCCATGCAAGAAGGTGGATTTAACATCCATATGATGTACCTACCATTTATGTGAGGTAGCAAGGGCAAGAACAAGGTGAATGGAATTCATTTTGGCTATAGGGGAAAAGGTTTCATTATAGTCAATTCCTTCAACTTGGAAAAATCCTTTGGCAACTAAACGAGCCTTGTGTCTTTCAACACTTCCATCTGATGCATACTTAGTTATGTAAACCCATTTACATCTGACAATTTTTCTTCCTTTTGGAAGAGTTACAAGATCCCAAGTATCATTTTTCATTAAAGAACAATACTCTTCATTCATTGTTGTATCCCAATATGGATGACCTAAAGCTTCTGCAAATGTCTCTGGATCATGAGTCTTTGAAACTTGATCCAAAAGAGAAGAGGCTTGCTGGAACTGTGAATGTGTTCGACGTTGATTTGAAGGATCACCGACAAGACCACCAGTTGCTTCTTGTGTTGAACAGACCCATCTAGGAAGCGGTGGAACTAGTGTTGGTTCAGGTTCAAAGGAGTCATCTGGAGGAAGGTGAGAATGAAGAGGTGGATTTTCATCCTCATTGTCATCATCTGAAGAAGAAACCATAATAGGAATAGAAGAAGGCACAAACGTCGAAGATGGCTCCCAGGCCGAAGAAGGCACAATCGTCGAATTAGGCTCATAGGCAAAGAGATTTTCATCAAATTTAACATCTCTTCTAATAATAATTTCATTACAATGGGGTTGAAGAATTCTATAACCTTTGACATCTTCATAATAACCAACAAATATACACTTCTCACTTTTAGGCTACAATGCTTTCCTTTTCTCATCAGGAATGTGAGCCCATGCTATACTACCAAATACACGGAAGTGACTTACATTTGGTTTAATTTTAGTCCAAGCTTCTTCTGGTGTTATATTTTTAAGAGCCTTTGTGGGAGTGCGACTTTTAAGAGCCTTTATGGGTGTTATATTTTTTAAGATCCGGTGTTAATTTTAGTCCAAGCTTCTTCCCTTAGATTGGATTATACAATTAGCCATTTATTTTAATGTGTGGTTCTTTCTCTCAGCAACACCATTTTGTTGTGGTGTATATGGAACAATGTGTTGCATTTGGATGCCCTGTGTAGTGCAGTAACTTGTAAAATTATTGTTCACATATTCACCTCCATTATTTGTTCTTAACTTTTGAATTTGATGTCCATATTTTTTTTTCTACAAGGGCCTTGTAGGCCAAAATCTTGTCAAAAACTCTTCTCTTAAGTTTTAAGAAGTAAACCCAAGTACATCTAGAAAAATCATCAATGAAAGTTAAGAAATACTTGCTCCCAAAAAAAGAAGAAGAAGAAAGTCAACCACACAAATCACTGTGAACAAGCTGCAAAGGGCCCAAGGCGTGCCAAGAGGCATGCTTGTCAAAATTGTCCCGATTATCTTTGTTGAGAACACAACAGGCACAAACACCATCTATGCATCAAACAGGAGAAAGACCAGTCACCATCTGTTTATTACATAGTTGTTGCAATGAGCGATAGTTTACATGACCAACCCGCTCATGCCAAAGTTTGTTCAAGTCATCGCTATGAGCAATAAAAATTGATGAAAAAAATGATGACCCAAAGTTGTCAAACTTGTACAACCTGGTAATATCATCAACAATTCTAGTTGCAAGAACATGCTTAGGATATTTTAGATCATCCGAATGAGTGATTTGATATACTGATAGAAGGTTACAAGAAAGACTTGGAACACATAATACATCATTGAAATGACCATTATCTACTTGAACTGTTCCAGATCCTACAACACTAAGATATCTATCATCACCAACAAATATTTTCTTGGTGTTACATTCATTTAGAGCAAAAAATATGTCTTTATCCTTAGCCATATGATAAGATGCTCTAGAATCAATAAGCCACTCATCAAAAGAAGAAGTAGAAGTTGTATTGAAGGAGAAACCAGAAGCGGAAAGTGCACATCCATGAGGAGAAGAAGAAGAAGTAGAATCAATATTGATGTTGTGTTTCTTCATCATTGCTTCTAAAGTTGCCATATTCTTGAAACATTTGGACTCATCATGACCATATTTATCACAAAAGTTGAAATATCTGTCAATCTTCTTATTTTATACTTTGCTCATTTGTCACCATTAGGAGCTGAAGTTGTCTAAGCGGGTTTGGGACCCTTATGTTGCTTGTTGTTGTAGCGAGGATGTTGCTTCTTGGGATACTTGGGTTTATCTTTCTGCCGGGCAACTAAGGCTTTGTTGGAGGTACCTACAGTGTTGATCACTCCAAGTTGTACAAGCTTATCTTCCTCTCTAATCAAAGTAGCAAAAAAGGACTCAAGCGTGGGTTTTTGATAAGCTTTCCCTAGAGCCTCTCTCATGGCATAAAAGGTAGATACAAACACAGAATATGCACTACCTAGATTAGAAAGAATAAGATAGATGCAACAATCTTCCTCCATTTTTATCTTGCATTCTTCACATAAAATTCAGAGTGTTTTAAACTTAGATAGATAGTCTCCAAGGAAAGAAAAATCACTTGGACTTAAGGTCAGTACTTGATTTTATAATTGTTGTGCTCGGATAATGTTGAGTTTACCAAAAACAAATTCAATATTTTCCCAAGCTTCTTTGGGGTCATCAATTTATTTAAGGTGGAACCTTAAATCATGAGAGATGGAAATTTCGATTAGTCCACGTGCTTTGTCACTCCTATTATCCCATTTGACTTTCTTATCATCATCAGTGGGTGTTTTTTTCCTTTCCCAAGGTAATTCGGTACAAGCCTTTACTTCTTAATAAATATTCCATATGATATTTCCATTGTAAGTAGTTGGTTCCAGACAACAAAATATTACTGGAAGAATCCATATTAAAACAGACTTCGGATGTGAAAGTTATGCCCTTTTTAAAAACGACATAACCGGTAACCAAAGGTCCACATGGTGGTGTAAGTCGCTTTATGAAGTGACCCACTTTTATTGATCCGGATTTTATGAGAGGAACAAAATGAATATAGATTATTAATAGGTACTTAACAAAAAATAACAGAGATATAGTAAAACTGGTTTTCTATTCAATAAGGAAATAAGCTAAAACTGTAAAATGCAGCGAAAACAAGCTTGCTGGAATGGTGGCGGCTTATCTCTGAGAAGAGATGTGACGGATGCACTCATTCACAATAATATGATTAAAATGAGGCTCTAAATGAATTTATACAATAAACATGAATGCCAAAAACCTAACCCTAAGAGATGAAGCACCAAAAGTCATGTGGGCCCCATTTGGGTAAGTTAGTACATTAACTTCCTGGGGTTGTAACTTTTGCATACAATCTCCGTTTTAGGCGTGTGATAGCCCGTTGGAAAGGTATCATCGAGGAGATTAATTTGGGGGGGATAAATCATGCCTTTGAATATCATTGAGAATATCTATCATGAAAAACCTTCATTTAGGCCCTCAAAATGGCCCCGGAAGTTAAACTTGCTAAAAATAGTAAATTACCAAAATTGCCAAAAAATTGTTTTGAGCTAGTTGGAAAAGGTGGGTGGCCACCGATGTCCACCTGGATCATTTATAAAGAGAATTTAATGTTACCAAGACAATATTCAAGGAAAATCACGGTTTTGGGTGTCTTTTTAAACTTTTTCTGGTTGTGGTATTTCGTTAAACACTTTGTTGATTTACTTGTTTGTATGTGTTTGCTTGCGGCTTGGCCTCTTGATTTCATCCTTAGGGTTTATGTTGATGATTTATATGTGTGTTGCAACAATAAAAAATAATACACTGTAATGGAACATACCTCAACCATATGCAAGATCAACAAGATGATAAACAAGCCAAAACACTTCAGATCTAATTTTATTCATAAATAGAAGAACCTGCTACAATGAAGATG